>DWQX01000288.1:0-49209 GCA_018245475.1 Pharmacophagus antenor | reverse complement strand
ATATATATGTATATATATATATACACAGACATGCAATACTGATATATATATGTATTCCTAAATATTGATAAAAGCATAGAATAGAATAATAAATTAATATTTTTAAAAAAATAACGGCATTTTATATTTAACGTAAAGAAAAATAAAATAAAAACACATATAAGACATATACATATATATACTTTTATAAACATTTACAACTTTAAAACGATTTTTTTAATTTTAACTCTTCTGAGTATTGATTAAAAATGATCTGAATCGAGCTTTAAAAGTGGTTTTAGATTGTGCACTTTTTATGGGCGGTGGGATGTTGTTCCAGCATTTTGATTGCAGCATATCTAAACCTGCCCCTGAATGTTGTAAATTTGTGACGCCGTATTACCAAACTGCTACAACGCTGCCTACTATTACTCATATTGTTCCAATCCAATTTTTTAGAAAGATATTTAGGTGTGCGAATTTTTAAAACTCGAAATATCAGTAATATTATTAGGACTGTAAAATTTTTTGAACAAATTGTGTTTAAAAGTAAATATCGTTAAAGAAAAGGATAGATGATGATTATTAAATTGCGTGTGTATTAATCGGTAACCACTGAAAAAATGAAAAGTAATGTGATTGTAAAGTAATTTGGTTACGAACTCAATATCGCATCAAAGGAAAGTACACAAATTAAAATTTAGGGTGCACTTTTAAGATTTCAGCTTACACTCCGTAATTTTTTTGAAATAGGTCGATAATAAAATGTATTACGAAGGTAATACCCATATTTCGATGATGTATTTCTTTAATGAAATGAGAGGCAAAGCGGGGAATAAAAGAGATAGAGGAATTTCTAATGATCGTAACATGAGAATGTGTCCGACGAGGAGGTCAACGACCCTTCCTTTAGGGTGGAACCCCATCGAACTGGCTCGTTCCGGAAAACGTAGTAGGCGGTTTATTTGGCTGCATTTTCTAATTGAATCCATCATATAGCTGCTCTATTTGTGTAATCAAAACGGAGTTAGGGTTTTTGTGGTTCCCTGGCGAAGCTACATCGTTTTTCACGGTGCTTCAATTTATCAATAAACACAAAAAATTTAATTAAATGTCTACAGAAAAGGTAAAGTTCATAGAATGTATAATTTAATTTTGGTAATGTATGAATTTCGAAGCAAGATCAAAAACTTTATAGTATTAAGTCACGTGCATTCAATGAAAGTCTGTTTAATGAGGTTTTAAATATGTAAAAATGAATACAATGGACTTTTGAACTGCTTTTTAGGACGTTTTATACTCTTTATATAAACTGTGTGGGATCACATGTTGTATTATAATTTTGAATAGATCACAAGATAATTGAAATTGATTTATCTTCATTTTTTATTCCCAATGGGCTAACACTTTAACTCAATTGATTAATGTGACAATGAGGCCGCAGAGAAGTAAAATATGCTCACTCAGAATTCTCTGGCTTTTAATTAAAAATTATTTTCCAAATACGGCACATTAAAAAAACATCATTAGAGGATATTTCGAACGGGTCACTTATGTAACGTTGGCGAACAAACCGCCTGTTTATTCAGTCGAGTTGTGCACGGCGTTATATGCGGCAGGCTGGAACTGGTTCGATGCTGTGCCCCATTGGAGCGTGAAAACGCGCAAGTGTCCGCAACCCGCATGCCGCGCGACCGCCCTGAAGCCGCATGTGGGCCGACTAATGGGGATACCAGAAAACTATTCAATCTTCATTTGTTTAAATAAGCCAATATAGCTTAGGTTTTTTCTATCATTATTTTCCATGTTGGTGACATTTTAGTAAGATCTTTCTCCCTAAAACACTAATAGATGCTCAAAGCAAAGACAAAGTGAAGCGACTAACTGGTGAAGGCTGTGGGGATAAACTAGATACGAATAGAGCAAGGCTGATATGAAATGGAGATACTTTTGGCCGGTTTTAGTCCAGCAGAAGGAGTCTATCGACTTAATGAACTGGGAAAAGTAAAAACATTCCATAGCCCTCAGTATTTGCAAAAGGAATTGTACATTATCTTTCGAAAGCATGTTCTGCTGTTAAGTAGTTGATATGGATTTCCAATATGGTGGGCTAACGAATATTTGATATCTGGTTTTAGGAATACGAAAACGCGACGCGACAGACAGATTTGTATCTACTGTCCCTAAAGCAATGCTGCAACTCACTATAAAAAACATGGTAAGTTATATCGTGCATGTGGCTTACTTTGCACTCTGTCTTAAACTTAGTTAAATATTTTTTTTTCAAGACCATGGAAAAATGTCAGCTTCCAATAATGTTTATATGTAAGGAACAGCTAAGTTTGTTGTATTGTACTGCATATACTTTAATAAGCGTAAAAAGAAACAGGACTATGACCTTACAACACACTATATGTATATATATATACTCTCCTCGTGAATAACCTGCAAAAAACGAATGTGGCATATGTATGTTTTAATTTAGCTTCCTCAAATATCGTAGCGCTGTAAGAATGACCTGTCACAGCGGTTCTCAATTGACAGTTGATAGACAGAAAACTTATATCGATTCGTCGCGAAAATGCTTACTAAACATTACGAATGTACTACTCGAACATGTACTATAAATAAAGTTAAAAAGAGCTACAACATTAAATGGTTAGCTAAAAGCATAGCCGTGTTCGGCGGATTAAATCAATTTGCAAATAATCCGGCGATATTGTAGGCGCCTATTGCTCGCCTGCGGAGAACGTTCTGTGAAATCTCGGTAATTGATGCGTAAATGGATACGTTACTAAGCGATTCCTTCGATTTGTCTTCGTCAGTTTTAAAAATTTGCTTAGTAATGGGCTTTTAGGTTTGCTTAGTAAATCGAAAACAAAAAAATAATACGTTTTGCTCGTTATCTATCGATTGGATTGGAATGGATAATAAAAATAAATATTTGACAATTTTGGCTGACGTTTTTAAATGTTAAACGATTAAATAACTTTCCCTTTTTTAAATCATTAACTGTAAAAATTTAATGGTATTAATTTTTCAGATTTATTTCATTCTCCGTCGTTTTCATTCTTAATACCACTTCTGCGTTTTACGGTTTATTTATGGTAGATTTTCCTTAAACGAATGATTTGACACGTCATAAAAGATGTTTAAGTGTATATACATAATTATTTAATAATTTTTGGAAACGTAAAATGAGTAAAAATTACTGATTTATATACATTTATTCAATTCTAACCTTTTATCGCTCTGTTAAAGAAAAAAATCTAGGCCCGGTCCATTTTTTCTTCCAAGACACGACTCGGCGTTATTAAAAAAGTGACCGTCGGAATGATAAAATAGTCTCCTTAAATTATTAATAATAGCTCCCCTAAGACTGCCGGTAAATTTCGCATGACAAAAGACCCGTCACTCATTCCATTTTCGGGCGATATTTACCCGCCATTGTACTAAAATGTGCACCCTTGCTTTTCATATATTTTTATATTTCTTTTTCATACTTGTAAATACTTTTACCATTGTCATGGAATTTTGAATTACTTTAAGTAGGACTGGTTTATGATAATTTCTGCCTATCTATTAATTAAATGGAAAAAATTATTGCGTAAGTAACGTAACCTTTTAAATAAATATTTAGTTGAGGAAAGTATCATCATGAAATCATAATTAATATTGGGACATCTTAAAAATTATATTAAAAATAATCGCTAGTTGTGTCACTATCTTGGACAAACGTCCTCGTCCAAACGAGTAAAGCCGATTATAAACGTGATAAGAACCCCAGGACCCCCTTTTCGTATCTCCCGCCACACCCCAAGTCTTATCCGATCTTATGTCAAAAGTCTTTCCAATTTATGTATTGCAGCCGACACCCTGCAGAATTATTTATCGGTAGATTCTCTCGGCGAAAACTATCCTTTTAACTTCGTATCCAGATTACAAAGTATGCTATGAAACCCACAAGACTCGTCGGTTACATTACGGTTCCAAAAGATTTGACCTAAAGCTATTTCGTACAATTGAGATAGCTCAATCGAAATTCCGCTCATCGCCGAAACTGTCCGCAAACCGCTAAGCTTTTAGCGTTTATTCATTAAAACAACAAAAAGCTCGGTTTGCGTCACTCAGTGCTAACGTATTGTTTGAAACTATGAAAAATATATATTTTTTCGTGAGTGTCGGGATTAAAATGAACCCGACGCCATTTAGAGTTTTTAATATTTTTATTTGCTTCCTACAATAAAGTTAACTTGGCGAATGTTTGGTACAAAAATACTTACACGATAAACAGCGTAATAACGTTAGCTTTTAATATTTCACAAGTTTGTTTGTAATTTAAGTTACTGTGTATATATATTGCAAAATAATGGTCGTACTTTTAGTTTAAAAAATTATATGATGATCTTATTTAAAATGTGAATAAAAAAGTAGGCAATATATGGTTTTTAATTTGATCATATTTTAAATATTAGAATAATACATAATAAGCCTACATAAATATTTATTTTTATACAGTGTGTATTCAATTAAAAAAAGTAATTCTGGTTAGACATAAGTGAAGTTTCACACTCTACTATCTCTTGTGGCAAGCTGGAGAGCTGTTGACACCGTCTCGACATAAACAAAGCGAATGGTACACATCTCGCAATAAAGTCAACTTGGAAATATAATAAAGAGGGTTCATTTTACGTGCAAGGTTGTTTTTAATTTTAGATTTGAAGTTAAAAAAAGATGAGACAGTAGATAACATTGTCCCTTTTTTATATTAAAAATTTTTGGTTCTTATTTTGTTACATGTTGTCAATACATTATAACATCTTCATCTCTTCTACTGTGGAAAAAGAATAATAATTTTGATGAAAATTGACACAAATTAAAATCATATTTTTATTATAAACGTTTGCACTACTATTTACTACATCAACAACGCCACAACCGAAAAAAAATCGGAAAGTATCTTCGCCTACTCTAATCCAAGAGCAAGGAAAATATGTGAAAATTTTATATCTAATTAATGTAATTAGAATGATAACATGTGCTAAATAAATGCAAACAATAGGTGATAAAATTAATAAAATACATTTTATCAAGTGCTCTATATTGCCGACAAAGGGGATCATAATAACTGAGCCGCCTACCACGACAGTAAAGCACTGAGATAGGGGAACGCCAATATTTATTACAAGATTAATGATACACACGAATATAACAACATTACCACTGATATCATGCAGTGAAATTTAAGAATCCATCGCACGCGTATAAAGCAACGTAAATCAACATGAATTAGAATGAATGTTATAAATTATCTCGACAAGTGCCTGTGACTATTGGATTAATTCCTATAGAAATTAGCAAGTGTATATAGTGACTCGCCAAGTAGAAACTCTTAAATGTACATATAAGTAATAAAATATAATGTAATTTTTTCCTTTATTCCGTACTGGTTATATTGATTTATAACACATAATTGGTTAATTTCAGTGAACATCATTGCTTGTTAGAGAATTCCGGTCTTTTTGGCTTGAGTAGTTATACCAGGCCACTGAGTATGTATATTTATATGAAGACAAATATATAACAAAAACTTAAAAGACTTGTGTACGTCATTCAAAATTTTTAGATAAATTTATATCTGTTTACACTAGCAGGACAATGTTCGCGTAGTAATACGTAATATTTACTTATTAGTACGTAGTATTCGTGAATCAAAATCGAACGACTATAAATGCTAAAATGAGGTGCACTGTAAAACAAAAATTTCCTTTGGGTCGTGATTCTCACTCGGCGCTCCAGCTCGCAATGAAGTCGATTCTATGACAACGCAATTCTGGACACCTCCATTATTTATCTGTTATTTGTTCCATGCTCTTCTATTTGTTTCTTATTTATTTTTTATGTTCTACTCGTTCGTTACTGTCCTGTGATATAACATAAGGCCGAAGATCGTAAAGCGTACTCGATACTCCGAGCACATATGACGTATGATTGCAGGCACGCAGCGATTCAATTATGTCCATATATTGACAATATGGCCAACTACGATAATAAAAAATCCTACAACTATCTAAAATTGTTAAAGATTTTTTGTTTGCAGGACTTAAATATTTGTTAATTATAAGTAATATTAGTTCAGTTCATTGTACCATAGTTACTAGTGTAAATTGCGTTTAGATTAATTGGATTGCTTTTATAAGAAAACAATGTTTAGTTTATTCTAATTTAGTTTGAATAGCGTACTCCGTAGTAATGGGCTGTATTTGTGTTGACGGCGCGAATAAATTGGACCTGATAACCCGGTACAGCTGAGCCTGATGTAACCAAATTTGATTTTCAACTTTACGGGACAGTATTAGAAATAGAAAAAACTTTTTTTATGTACATAAACTTCCAATTGCTGAATAGAATGAAATTAGACGTGAAAACAGTCCCGATTGAGACACTGTTCAAATAGAAATAAAACAACTTGATCAAGTTTGATTCTGTCGTTTGGATGCCACAGACAAATTCATAAATATAAAGGTACACGGACACAAGCATTAAAACATACATCATAGTATATGTCAAGTATTGGGAAGGAATTAGAGGCCTAACATACAAGACAATCTGTCATGGCTCCTGAGACTTAACATTAGATTAAATTTAAATTAGTTTATTTATACGTTTAAGACAGAATTGAGATGTGAGATGTGAGAGGTAAGCAAAAAATATTTTAAACAGGTTACTGGAAATATAACCTATTTTTATTTATATACTTCCAAGTGTCAAATCTACATTTGACAGTGAGATGTTAGATTGGATACTCACAAAGTACTTCAGAGGTCTCTATTTCATGTTGCTAACGCGTTAAGAACTATTATAATAAAAATAATACAGTTAATAATCTAGACGACCTTGGGCGGGGGATTTACTATCAGTAAATTATGAAAATAAATACAAATTGACAAGATAAATATTTCATTTTAATTACTCTTCTACTCTAGCGAGTTACCCTCTGCTAATTCAGCTAAACTTTACGAAGAACACAATGTTGAAAGGAAACTTCTGTGGTATTGCATAACATGACGCATTTACACGTGATAAATTTAGATACTATTAAAATTGATTCATTATGTCGTATATTAAGAATTGATAAACCTAATGTTATAAAGAGTTGTGTGAATACCCACGCAGACAATGATATATTGCATAATCAGAATGTTTGACTGAAATGTTGACATTAAGTGGACTTATTTAGCATGTCGTCTTTATCGTAGTATTTAAATTTAAAGAAAACTGTTTAGGTAAAAAGTTTATCAGTATTGTTTATTTAGTTGTGTCTTGAAAATATTCAGAAACATGGTAAATATCCGAATAAAATGGATCGTCAAGTCATCCCATTCGTGGCTCACCTGGCCTCCGCGTATTTGGACGGTTCCACTGCGGTCGAGCCCGTGGAAATGAATAGCCCAATTTTCCGCATTTTCCGCCATTAACAACATCCGGCCCACGGAGTATGGCGACGCGTCCGCAAATAATGGACACCCGTATAACCGGCCACCTCTGTTTATTATGGTAAAAAAGAGTCCTTTTAACAAAGTTTCGAGCAGTTTTAAAATGTCGTTCGTTTGTTTGCTGACGGTAATGGAGCTTATCCCATTTAATTCTTATATGCTGTATAATATTAATGTTATAAATTGTAAAATAAATATAGTTTTTATATTTAATTTGAAACACGTTTTTATTTGTATTACATATACAATCCGTATTAAATTTATTTGTTTACAGTAACAATTATTTTTACAGACGAATGTTTAATGCAATTATTCCTAAATATTACCTCTATATTTCTGATGTGTCCTTCATTACTAAGACCGTGGGCTTATTGTAATCTTGTCCGCGAATTAACAAGTTTCTTCCATTGACTTCTATTGGTGGCAATTTTAGCGACGGTGTAGAACTTTTCACTTTTGATCATTCTGTTGATTATACCTTCTTGGTGAACAGCAAAAAAAGGAATTAGTGAGCGGACAAATTATTTAGAAAATAATTTGATTTTTCAGACGACAGTACGGGCAATTTTGTTTCCAAAATCGTATCGTACACAGTAGATAATCGTATAACCTAAAATTATTGTGTCACATTTCATACGAAAAAATTCACCGTACATCTATTATACTAACATTTTCACCGAAATCAGTACCACAGAGTGAACATTCGTAATGTTTCTACCGCCGATCGGTATCGTTACTTTTGATGGTTAGACATCGATGTTTCGCCTTCCAAGTGGTCGTATCGATAATAATAAAAAGAGTAGATATAAAAAAAGAAATACTCGTTCGAAACTTAAATCTGCGACTTGGCAATATTGTTCCGGCGTCATATCTCCGACCGTAACGTCGAAACACCAATCATAACGGCAATTCCGATACGCGGCTGCGGTGGCTTTTAACGACAGCAACCGCGCTAACGGCCTGCGATACACGAACGCGAAGCTATGTAGCCGTTATGAATTTCCTCTTTTTATTTAAGCCCCCGCTCTCCTAAGCTCATTTGCTGTGTTATCGTGTTACTTTATTAAAATGAATACGATACACCTATATACAAATATGATTTCTTTCTTTTCTTTTTTTATAGCATGAAGTTAAATAATACAATGCGCTCTGAAGGTCGTCCTTACGGTTCCTTGTAACTTTTTATGAATGTCACATAATTTTTACCTGGGTAATCTGATTTAAATTGTTTTTTTAAGTATTCTATAAATTATGCGCTAAAACTTAAAAATTCAATCCTAAAATTTTGGAAAATAAGTGACAGTCATTCAGTTTTTTTTTTATCGCTTTAGGCTAACACTTGACTTAGAATTGAACTGATATTAAGCGACAATGAGGCCGTAGATGGTGAAGTGTGTTCGCGCGAAATATTTCTAGCTTTCTATAACTATTGTAACATACGAGCAGCAATACTGTTATGATGGCAGGTTGACATAAAGTTTGGTAGCTAGCCTGGCGGGTAAATTAATGTAATGAAAACGTGATTTTACATCAACAACAATGTCAACAAATTGCTAAAACAAGTTGAAAATCTGTTGCAACAGACTATATAAACCACTTTGATTTCGCGCCAAAGATGTAACTCGCAACAGTTTAGTTTTTAATCTGTGGCTGGGATCTAGCTGCGGCGGGGTACACGCGGACAATGGCGACCGCTTTGATTTTCCACAACTGTGCCCACGACTATTGATTTTCGCTGATTTCGAGGGACGATGCTCTTTCCCGTTTTAATCGCATGGGATTATGAATTTGTGGTTTGGTTAAGGAGGAGGTACTTCGAGTAATTCTTTAACAGATTCTTCACTCAATTTTGTCTCTTGATTATCTTCTCATTTGGCGCTCATTGTTCGTTTCTGCTGTTTGTGAGTTACAAATATAGCCTTTATGTTATTTGACACAAAGTATGATATTACTATGAAACAAACGGTTTTCCCGTGATTTTGTATAAGATTTTCTTTATATTAATGCAAAATTAAAATAAAAAAGTAAGCAAATAATATCGTAACAATAAATAAAACGGAAAAATTTTAAGTATAAATTACTTCTAGACCTGATAATATTCATTTTTCAAAATAACATTTATTATCGTAATAATAAGTAATTAGATAGTAATAATACATACTCTACATAGTACAATTTACAACGAAATGGTCCATTAGCGTAGTAGTAGTAACCTGTTTCTTACGGCAGTCGTTTTGGGTTTGATTTCCACTCGTGACAACCATTCATATAATGAACATTTGTTTCTTCATTGTCTGGTTATTAATATATAAGTATGTGTATAAAAATATCTAAAATATATATATCAGTCTCTGACAACCCATGTATATGCTACAGGTGTTGCTTAACTACCTATCTTGGTAAATAAAATATTATAATAATATATAACAACAAATATCTGGGATATTCTTCACACATAATATTATGTTTATTATCCCTATAACTCTATTATATAATTACATAATATAGTTTTACTCAAAATTACGGTTCCGTCAAACATACTTTCGGAATGGTAACAAAATTGTTTAATTCTTAGTGAGGATTAATTTTGAAACCAGACACTGGATTGCCTTTAAAATTTTAAAGTATCAAAACATTCGTGTTATATAGATTCATAAATAAACGTTATTTTGTAGTGTGAGTGCTTTTAAATGGAATCACTCCTACAATTGTTGTCTCTTTTGCTTTTAGAGTCCGTTCGATATTCATCGCTTTCATTTTTCAGAATTAAGGCCTATACTGGATGAGAACTCCATTTATTTACGGCATCCTTACATTTATTTGAGACCGGTTTTAGTGTTCTTCGAATACGAAATGAATTCACATTGAAAGTATTTCGGCTTACTTGTGGTGTATATTTTTTATATTTTTATTCAACCCAAGAATAGTATTAATGCGAAAGTAGAGGGTATTCATTTAGTCCCGCGTGGATCACGAAAAACAGGTTATTCTGTTTATATGCAAACGTATACCTTTTCTTTGAGCGTTTTTATTACAATTTCACTTTATGCGGCGGTATGTTTGTGAATTCATATCTTTAGTAACAGAGTGTAGTTATTTCCGTAATTTTTTTTTAGATTATGTTCGTCAATAAATATAATCAGGTTTGTAATTTTGTGCTAACTTCAGCTAAAGAAATCTTTGTGTAGTAAACTATATGTAACGTCTAGTAGCAGAATTAGAGTAATAATATGTACAGCTTTGAAAATAATATAACACTTCTTTCTTAGAGTACATCAGTTACTACCTGATTCATTTCCAACACATGACTTCGATTACACCTGATGTTAAGTGAGATTAAGGCCGTAGATGGTGAAAAGTGTTCGTTCGCCTAGAATAGGCTCTCACATGTATAACTGCTGGAATACAATATTGCTGTCATAGCGGCAGATTAACATTGAGGGTGGTAACTAACCAGTCGGGTTTTAAAAACCCTACCTCCATCCAGACCTCGTGGCTTCTGTGGCTTGGGAGCCGAATTCGGGACCTCCCCGTTATTTGGCAAGAGGTAAACCACTGCGCCACAGAGATAGTGGAAATCTATTGTTAACTTAGTCATCTTATCTAAAATCTTCTGATCTGTATGCGTTATCGTTGAAGCATTTACCGCATTAATTTAAACTCTTTGAAATTCAAGTCCCGGCTTTATGGATTGCAATCAAAGTTATCAAGCCCGTTGGCTTTGTGATAACTTTTTAACCGCTTCTTACAATGACATCGTCATTTCGACTTGATAATGTTTTGTTGGCTACTGTCGGAATATAAGATTGTTATATTGATAATATTTTATGTATTTTCAATAAAGTTAACACAGAGATTCCCTGTTAGACTTTTCTTCGATTTTTCGGAATATAAAAATAATGATAGTTTATTATACCTTTTACATAATATTGTCATATATAACTAGTAACTGAGTAATATGGACTGCATAAAAACATAATGGAACGCAAAGTCAAAATGAGAAAAAAATGGTTTCTCAATAATAATCAATTTAATAGTGTTATTACAATAAAGGGATTACATTTTGTTTCACCTAGTTAATTAAGTCGTCGTTAGAGACAAAAGCTATGTTACGTTTTCCCTCCAATAAAAAAATCAAAGATTTTTAAAGTTAGCGTTAAATAATCTGTTTTTTTAGTTCTTTATAAAAAAAATTGTTAGGTATTTCAAAATCCTTCTAGTTTGAAACATAAAACAAGTAGATTACGTGAGAATATTTGTTTTTATGATAGAATTATATTTTTTTACAGGACTTGATAAAAGTAATAATGAAAAGGCGTTCGAAAATATATCGCTAACCTTTGTTAAATATCGTATTCTTCATTCTGAAAAAATCAAACAGCTTACCCGACGTTGTCGCGCTGAATACAGATACCACTTTTAAGATTCCCGGCAGAGAGAGCCGCTGTTATCGACTTAAAACCCCGAAGGGAGAGGTAAATAGACGTAGTGCAGGGGGAGTGACGTCACAGCTCTGTTTGGAGTACCATTTGAGTGTTGAATTTGTAAATATTGGTTCGTTTTGAGGGACCATCGATGAACGATTCTCTTAAATGGAGTCATTCTTATTGTGCAACGTCAGGGGATCGGTCGCACGCCTGTTACTGGGCTTATTGGCCACTTTAGATGTAAGAATTTGGGGTTTTCTATTGCATTGTCAAACTATTACCAACGCTCAATACCAATACGAGCTTAATGTAACGATCCCAAACACACAATTTACTCTAGCAAATAGTGGATAGAACATAAATAAAAAACAATTAAAAGTAAACAATAGAAAATGTTATTTTGAAACAAAGTAATATATCTAAGAATATTGATTTCACGCCTTAAAAATTCAGGTGCAGTAGAAAAAAGAAATAAAATTGTTTTTATAGTTGGTACATGGCAAATTGATGATCTTGTCTAATGTTACATAATTGTGCAAAACAGTTCAAACAGCAGTACAGAGGTGATACTTGTTAAGATGTTTGTAAAAAACTATAAATGTCTACTATAATTAACTAAATTCAATTTAAAATTTTCATATCACTTAACAGTAAAATTAATTACATCGCTCTCTCTTTCTCTTTTTAATATTCATAAATAACTATGAAAATGTTATGTAAATTTATCAGGCAAAATGGGCTATTGAATATCCGGTGAATTATCTAATCTCCTTTGTCCCTCGCCTATAAAAAAATACTTATTCAAAATCCCGAAATGATAATTTATTACAATATTCTACTAGTCGTTAGCATTAATTTTCGTTCGGTTCGTGTCTGCGAGTAATAGCATCTCCAAATCGTATATTATTATCATTTATTGAATTTGTCAACCGCTCGTGAAAAATTGACACCCATTAAGGTAAATTCGTAAGAGCTGTTAAACGCGAAAGCGATATATTGTATCTAATTAGTAACCAAATTTTTTTTTCTCATTTTATAGGTTTGATGATGCGGTTTTTAAATGGTGAACCCCGTGTACATATAAGCAGCCTATTCACTTCTCTTTTGAGGACCATCACTATGTAATCGAATGGAAACACTGACGATGGCAAGTTGTTCCATTCCTTTACCGTACGCGTTATAAACGACGGAGTAGAAGACGACTTCCGAAAAAAAATGGGATAACACAACCTGAACTAACACAAGATGTGAAGTGACAATGAGGCCGTAGAATGTAAAGCGAGCACGTCTAGAATTCTGTGACTCTCATATGTATGATATGCCCATCATAGCAATGCTGTTATGGCTGTTATGTTATTATCAAATTGACATTGAAGGTGGTAGGTAGCCAGGCGGGTTCGAAAAATACTAGCACCCTTACGACTACTCTACTCATGTAACCCGGGAATCGAATCAGGGACCTTCGTTTTATAAGACATGTAAAAAATCACAGCATCACGATAGTAGTCGCTGCAAAAATATATAATATAAATAAATAAAAAATAATGTAAACGATGCTCCGTACACGCATACATGAATTAATTTTATAACAACGCTCATGTTACACTGCACGTATTGTGGAGGTTAATTAAAAACTTTCGGCAAAACTAAACGTTGTTGCTTTAATTCAAATAGCAAATTGCGAAGCGCTATAATAGATCAAATGTCGCAATTAACTTCCAACCAACATAATTACGTTTGAGGCTTAAGCGATGATAGGGCACCCGTATTTCTGTACGTCCAGAAAATATGTAGGTGCTTAAAATGTTGTACGATGTCTATATACATTCAAATTTATATCACAATGGATGTAATTGATTATTAATGTAATAATTTTATTATATAATATAAAGAATTTCGATATTACTGACATTAAAAAATGTTTCACTTGCTGTAGGACCTATATTTTAATCTCTAACAATAAGAGTGTCGGTAAAGCTATTAAATAACATATATATATATATATTTCATCAAATTAATCAACAACCAAAAATTAATCGGATGGAGATTTTGTCACATAAAATATAATTTTGTTTGTAAAGAGAAAACACCAGATTAGTAGTTCATTACTATAAGGAAATAAGCTTCTATCTTTATGTTTTTAATAATAATTTCATTGCTCCATGTGAATTCAAGCAGAAAAATCGTATTTTCCCTCTTACAGCCTTTTTAATATTCTTTCGATTTTATATTATTCTGCGTAATAGTAAACTTTTATTTAAAGTACATTTAAGCGCTTATTCTAATATATGGATATTGCACAGGAAACTTTCAACTCTACTCAAACTAATGAGGGTCTTTAAAACTTCGAAATAACATAACTTTTCTATTAGATAAACTGCTAGATATAATTTTATTTTCATATATCATATTTAAGATAATTTGCATCATCGAGAAATGCTACCGCATAAAATGTTTTAAAGCACTCATAGAACGTTATAAATTGGTGGTACATTGATCTTAACTGCCTCTGTGCAGCTGGCTATCTCACGGATGTCCTTAGTTCTATAAGTGGATCATGTAAGTAGTGGAATTTCGATGGTGGTAAGAATTTTTCGAATCCGCATAGCTAGCTACCACCCTCAATATGAAATAGTCGTCATAACAACATTCCTTTGTTCATTCAGTCAAACATAGGAGTGAAAATTATTCTGGACTAACATGCGAGCTCTCTACATCCTCATTGTGACTAAACATAGTAAGAATTTAAGGACAAATTATAGCCTATTGTCAATAAGGAAACATTGTATGCTAAAATATTCTAAAATGTAATTTAAAATTTAGTTATAACGTCGCAAATTGGTAGTATATTTAGATTTTCATTTAAAGGTATCATAACTGACAATGTCCCGTTTAAAAGTTTTAAGAAAACGCTATTAAGCTTAACTTTATTAATGAAAAACCTTATTTTCTTTTATTCAAATAATAGGGCGGCCATATTGTTTTTGTCTGAGCCTCTACCATTGTGTTATTCAACAATAAAAGGCGTATTTCACTGTTGAGGCAATTGCAGAGGGGTCGCGACACAGTTCTTTTAATTGGAGCACATCACAAAATATTAAGTGTCGTGTTCCTAGGAGGCCCGTTTCGTTTTATGTCTTCGTGGTTTCACGAATACGATTCTAGTTTTTATCATTATTTTATGACTCTTCACGATGACTCATTCCAACTCGGAAATTAAATTAATCGCAGCTAACGAGATATCAACGAGCTTCTGTCACATTGGGTGCCAAAGTTAACGTTCCGTACGTAATAGCTTAGTAGATCTCTTACTTAACGATTCTTTTAGCATTAACAAGAAATATTGTATCAAAGATTGTTGCCTATAGTTTTTGGAATGTTCTTATTGTATGATTATCACACAATATTTTTATATTGATAATTATACAATACTAAATTTATTCATAATTATTATTTCTTTAAATACTGACACAAATTTTTATGCCCCACATTTTTTATATCACATTTTTATTAAAAAATAAGGCATTTGGCACCTTTTTCCATGTTACTAATATTTAGATTACGATATGATAACTATTTTTTTTTATTTTAATAAAGTGATACTTATTAAATTACTACATATTAATGCTTTAATAAGGCGTATACTCATAAACATGATTTTAGAGATTGTATTAGATTTTAATTGTTTTATTAAAAAAATATATACTTTATGTAAATTATTTTAGTGGTTTCTATATTTTTCACGCGTTACTTATTTTGTCGCATTATATTTTTGAAGGATATTAAAACCAAAATAAACTCAAATTTCTAGCATGATAATTGTAAAAATTATATTTTAAAAGATTATTAATAATAACTAACCTTCTTTGCGAATATATAAATATACAAACTCTTTTTACTTCTATAAACTAAAAAGACACTGTTTGAAAGTATATTTACATTATTTTGTTACTTGTTATACATTACATTTTTATCCCTACGGAGTGAATTTTAAAATGGAATTACACGAAATTCTAGACGTGTTATTTTTCGTCAAAGACTTACCTCTCGAACAGGTGCAATGGCTGATATGCTCCGTTTGCTTAAATAACATACTCAGCGTATATAAAACGTGGGATAACTTGAATATGAATTGTATAAATTCGGTCTCTGACCTCCGCGGATAGGTATTATTTTAGCATATTTATATTATATGGATTTATAAAACACAATAGTCGGTGTACCTCTTGCTCCAAGACGCGAAAGTATTCTTATAAAAATATGTTTGGTTCGCCTGATTCCATCATTTATATGTTGCCATTTACAATGAAAATAATACAATCAGTATTATTTTCATTGTAAATCTTTATAAATGTATCACACATAGTTGACGTGGTATAATGACTATATATTCCAGTGAAGTCTAATTCAGAAGTAACACGAATTGTATGTGTCTGCTGCCGAAGATTAATTTATATTATTTTGTGTTATTTTAAATGCCGAATGTATTTAAATATTACCCGATATTTATTTGGTGCATAAATCTGACACATTTTTTTGAAAATATAATAAAACAAAACGTATTATTGATAGTATTAATTAATCGCATATGATCTTTATAATTAAATAATAGTGGCAATAGGAATTTCGAAATTCATCAAATTTGCTACTCAGCAAATGGAAGTTTGGCGTACACGCCACCGGTCGTATGTGTTGTTTTGAACAACATAATTTATCTGAAAGCCGTAAAACTAGACAGAAAGCCTGCAGACGCGTCCGTCACCATACAAGAGTGCTGGCTTAATGCCAAGGGCGAGGGTTACGGCTTCCTAGTCATCGTCAGAAGTATCCCATTGTGACAATAGAAAATCAACCCTGAATACTACTGGAAACGCTCGATTTTACTCGTGAAAACATTTCCATTCTACCCTTTTTGAAATAGAAACTTTATCTTTTGCCGCCGGCCCAACTGTAAATGAGAGTGCTTTTGAAATAAACTTTATTGCAAAAGCCATAATGTCTAATTTGTGTTTACTTTTACAATATTCGATCAAGCATTGGTACTTCCAAGCATAATATTCGTATTGCACTTTAGGTATGGCATATTAAAATTACTGTTAACGAGACAATATATTGATTTTAATGCATTAATTTAGTTCAGCATAATTGAATTAATAATGTGTGTAAATGGTAGGTTTACAGTTTTAACAATTTTGATTGATAAGGGACGAATATGTATAAAACTTGTTTTCAAACATTATTGTTTATCAGCAATGACCAAACAATTGACTTAAATTTCACATGATGTTAAGTGACAATGAGAATAAAGACAGCAAAGCGTTCTCGTACAGACTATTCTAATTCTGGATATATGTCTGCTGCAACACAGCACACTGTTATGGCGGAAGAATGACATTAACAGTGGTAGCTGGTGTGGCGGAATCGAAAAAACCTTATGTCCACCGAGACTTTTCTTCTTATGTCGCCAAAGAGTCTAACCTGTGGTGGCTGTATTACAAGTTAAGCAGTAAACAATGTGCGTCGGAGACAGTTAAAAAACTACCACTATCAAAAAATATCGTCATTTTCTATAAATATCAGTGTAGCTAGGAAAGTTATGTTAGTAACAAGCCTTAAAATTTTAAATGATATGGCGATGAGCTTCAAATAGTGCTATGTGGGCATCTTTAGTATCGCAAATACTACGAGTAAAATACAATTTCAACGTGTTTCGCCAATACACTTGGCAATCTCAGGAGATGTAACGGGTTTGACTGACCGACTTGAATCAATGAATTATATGTGGATAAGGTTGTTGATTGAACCATTACTGTTGTAGTTATATGTCTTCTCCAGCTTTATAATTATTATTTCAAAGAAATACAAATACTTTTCTTAAAATAATTCTAACAATTTAAAAAAAAAATATGCGTAAGCCTTTGCTATACTCTTTGCTTACTCAGGGATTACAAAGGTTTGTTTCATTTATCCAGTAAATTACTCGTAGCAAACACTCGCCCCAAAACAAACAAGTACTACTAACTTAAGCACATTAATTCATACAGATTACGTGCGTACACTCATAAAATGTCTAATATAAATGTACTAACACCGGTGGCCACACCTGTACGGTCATTGTACTTTGATGTTCCCCCTAAATAAGGTCTAGCAGGCTTATTTAGCTTATGCACAAGGTGTAGTATTTTATTGATATCGAATATTGGAAACACAATGGCTTCAGCGACACATTTGAATCCAAAATGTTATCCGATATTAAGCGTCATATAAATATTTATCTTTGTATTGGTACTTTAAGGTCTAATTTGTTTTGCACATTTCAACGTGTCTGCGGAAGCATGGTGCAGTCGGGACGTCGATTTTTGGAAGACCAGTACATAGGCCACGGTTAGTTGGCAGACTGCCAGCGGTTCGAGGCGGTACCCTGCAGCCTCATGGCCAGCGGGCCTCGACTACAATGTTTTATCTATTCGGAATTGAGAGCTGTATTAATAAAATTGTCTGGCCGCATTTTACAACGCCGGCGGGCAATAAGCACCTCATAACTAAATTGAAAATTTCAATTGCTCTGAAGTATACTTTCAGTTAAAATGAGCAAAGGCAATATATATAAGAGCTGCATCAGGATTTCTGCTTGGGTATAGTATAACCTTAATCAAATTTTAAATCATTGTCACAGTTTTTTATCATGTACTAATTATGTATCATTAATTATTACGTAATAATTATTATATATAATAAAATACATAATTTCTAATCCATCCTTTAATCACATGCAAAGAAAATTGCTTAAAGAATTTTGCGTAATATTTCGATGACATTTTTGATTAAAATGTTAATATCTCAAATCCCACAATTAATGAAAACAAAATCGCTGTTAAAAAACTAAACAATCATTTTCCATAATCACCTATGAGTTTTGGATTAATCAGGCATGAGTTAATTAACAAAATGGTATACGTCCCAGCAATAAAATCGACCGCGCATAATGTAATACGGAAATTAAATTTTGGCACATTTCGTTTGTTTCCTACAAATTAAAACACACAGCACGTATTAAGTACGTACTCTCCATTTCTCTGGGGGACTTCTGTATTGGCGACCGTGTCCCGACGAATGATGAGAGGTGCAATTTGTGGTTGTCGATGGTATTGCAAGTGAAATGATAAATACTGGCATGAATTGGATGTCGTTAGTGAGCTCGACTGGGGAATAGTTTTCATTAACTTGTGATTCTCCGCTTTAATTTTTCTTCTTTTTCATGTATATGCGTGATTTTGTATTATTATATATACCCTTGTAGGGTTAATGATTGTATAATTGTTAAAGCAAAGTTTTTGTATCGCGCATAACTTTTTGTAATATTTAATCAAGAAAATAAAGTGTATATTGATAAAATTTGTCGATGGCCCTCATGCTTTTAAATTAGATGAAATTGACGAGCAACAACATATATTCAAAAATACCTTGCTTCTGGAGGAAAGTCGGGATAATGTTGGATTTCCACCCAACAAAAGAACCTCGACGGTCGCCCAGTGTTTATGAAGAGCCATGGGATCATGCTTTACCATCTACAGCCCTATTGCTACTTAACACTTTAAGTACTCAACATCATAAGTGTTAGCCCATTATTGACAATACGAAAAAATCCCTTTAAAGGAAACCGTTGTGGCGAGACATGCTTTATTAGTTTATAACATTTTCGAGTAGCCTTTAAAAAATCACAGTATACTTTATTCTCATCCATAACCCTACTTGATGGATACCGGCGTCTGTGAAGACGTAACAGAGCTTTCCCATTTCGCATAAAATTTAACTTAAATGCACTGTATTATGCTAAATTACTTTCTGTTGCAACATCCCGCTATCTAGAGGAAAGGTGTTAAGAGGGGATAAACTTTA
The DNA here is from genome assembly GCA_018245475.1 of Pharmacophagus antenor. NCBI lineage: Eukaryota > Metazoa > Arthropoda > Insecta > Lepidoptera > Papilionidae > Pharmacophagus > Pharmacophagus antenor. The sequence continues at coordinate 29,408 of DWQX01000288.1, read as the reverse complement.
GATAGGGATTTACTGTTGAGAAGTGGTGACTGTCAAGTCGAACATTCTCTTTTTACAATCTCATTTCTTTAATGGAAATTGCTAGGTGATGGATTGGATTTAAAGTAGCTGTAAATATTGTTAACCTTTTTTATACTGCTCTATCCTTCTGTGCTAGATCTATGTTTTCGGGGTTCAATTAAATTAAAAAGATATTAACTTAATTTGATGTTTAGTCGTATAACACTGTTCTTCAGAAATAACTTATACTTTTACACAATAGACTCTAAAATAATCGGAAAACTCTATCGCCTTTTTGTTAAAATAAAGTCAAACTGGATAGACTGGAATACTTATCATTGTACATATTTATCTTGAAAATATTTAAAGGTAATCACTGCCTCTGGAATAATATTTATTTCTTTAAATCGAATTCAGTAATGAAATTGCTATCGTACGCATAGATCTCGGTTCTTTCGAGTGAACTTCTTGTAAATAAAAATTATAATCTTGATGCAGTAAATATACTCGCTGAAAGTTATTAAGAAAATGTTGCATTAGAGTTGGCCGCAATAATAATGCCGCCATTTGTCAAGCTAAGCGACCAAGATAAGAAGGAATGGGCCTTATTTCCAACAAATAATTTTACGTAACTGGTTTTGTTTGTTTTCTCAGTTTTATTTGGGATTTAATGTGAAGCAAGAAATAATACCGGTATGTGTAAAATTTAATCAATATTAATTCTATAAATTGATTTAAATCTCTAATATCCGAGATCCTGCGACAGATCGCCTTAACAATTAACACGTATATGTAGCTTTTTATGAACGGATTTTATTATTTCAATATGTGTTAAGAACCGAATGTTGTTGTACCATTCAAACTGTCTAATTATTTCTCGTGAGCTACAACAAAAATAAAATTCAGTGATCTAATAGTTTCCTAAACAGGTTTAATAACATTAGGGATTAAGAAAATTCTAAAACGCTTAATTTTTGCTAAAGGTAATTTTAAAACAAGTAATGCAGCTTCGATTGATTCTTGGATTCTGCTCGTTGGATTCTTGAATCTTTAAATAAATGCATTTAAATACAATAGTCCCTATTTAAATATATAGTAAAAAATTTTTCGTAATAAATGAAGTTAGATACGAAAACTATGCCTTATTGTAGAAAAAGGAAAACTGAATTCTTTTTTTTTATAACAAAACTGTCACTACCATTTGGGTGAAATTTATGCTCAGTATTGTTTGGAAGTTGCAGCGGCGTGCGGTGGCGTATGGCTCGCTCACGAATTTAAAATCAGCACATTAAATGTTTGAAAATGTTGAAAACTAGTTTAATAAAGCCCGCGGCGATTTAGTGATTCGTTTATTCATTGTGTACATTTGCTTTATTCTCAAAGTGTTTGACACAAAGCTACTATTGTGTGAAGCTTCGGTAGATTCACCTTCACTCGAATATATCTATTGAATATTAATTATTATTGATTAGGTGGTACTAATCTGTTAGTGTCATTATGTATTATTAATTTACATACTTTAGATTCGTCTGTAAAGAATATATAAAGAAAAAATTAAAATGTATTATGGACTCGGCAATGGTGACTAACCATACACTGATTGTTTTTTATTTTTTCTAATTTGTTTATGTAGATATATATTACATATCTACTACGGTATAGCGTAAAGCAATAATTTATTTACAAATACTTTGTTACTAATTAATTTTCAAGTAAGTTTTTATTGGTTATGAATAAGAAAAAGCAAAAAGAATAGTTCAATTTATGACTATCATACACATATGAATATTATAAAACATTGTAATAGACGTTTCACAAGAAGTATTACTTAGCTGTTTTAAAATATAACATTTTTTAATATAATATAAACTTAAAACTACGTTCTTCAAAAGTTATTAGAATCATAACAAAAATGTATATAAACGGGGTTTTTGTGTTGTCGTTGCCATAGAGTTGTTACTAGAACTGAAATTACTCCAGAAATCAAATTTTCAGTCAATCTTTTTCGATCGGGTGTAGTAATGTATTCATAGACGTATCCCACATGTTATGCTGATGCATGGCTTGTGAATATTCGAGGGCAGCCAATTTGCCACTACGTGAGGCGAATTTCGGGGAATTACCGGTTAATGCGTTATGGTTGCCTAGCAACATATGAACGGTTCAACCACTTTTTACTCATCTGGAATAGTGATCGTGTAAATATACCACGGTCTATTTGGAGAGCGTTAGATTTAATATTAATAATGAGCCTTGATAATGATGATCCCGTTACCTGTTTTACACAAAGGTAAGTGTAAAATCGGTGTAAAATAGGAATTCAGAATCCTGTATTGTACACCATGAGCAGTAGAATAAAGTATTTATATGATCTGTATTCTTTGTCCTCATGATAAGCCATGACTATTTCTTGTATTTTTTGTCATAAATGTTTTCTTTCGTCTTAATGTCTTTTTTTTTCCAACTATGTTCACATCCTTGATGTTCTAATAAAGGTTTCGGAACATATTTCCATGTACCACCTTTGCTTTTCTTTATATACGTAATACATTTACTAAAAACCTTATTAGTGTCTTTTTAAAACAAAATAAATGTTAAAATATTAAAAAAAAAAACATCATTAAGTAGCGATGGCTTAAGGTAAAACTAGAAAAAACGTAGTGGTTTCGTTTTACTCATTTTCAACTCATCTATTGGCTGAGAATATTTTTATAAACGCCGAAGGACAGTTAATCTTCTTGTAATCCTTTAAGCTTCTGAGTAATAAGTTAGTTTTCCGTTAGGAATTTTTCGGTTTTACATTTTCCTAAATGAAAAATTATGATTCACAGTTTTTATACACACCCATATAACTTTAGTTTCAATATTGTCACGCCTGAAAAATTTATATTAATAAGAATATTATTTATAGAAGTAAATCATAACAAAACCTGTTTACAAATATAATCTGTAATCCGCAATATACGTTAAGCACATCTCATATAATATGATTAAGTATTTATTTCTCCGCATAAGTCGGGCGTGCCGCGACACGCGTTGCTCGAGACTTAGATATAGCGGGCTTTATTTGTCTGGTTATTTATTGCGAGTTTATTTGCTTCCGTCCGCGGAATGTGATGAACTACGCGATGCCACGCTCCTCTCTATGATTTGTGTGTTAATTTTATTTGTTCGTCCAATAAAGTGACTGGTAAACATCGAAGTCAAAAGGTTATATGTACGAAATGGATGTGTATTCTTTTAGTGGATATTAGGGTTTGGTTTACGTTTGTGTTCATGTATCAGTACAACCCGTTCTGTGTTTACGCTAATAGATAATCTTGTTAACAATAATAGATTTGCTAGCAGACAAGTACGAGTGTTATCTACTGAAACGTGAATGGAATTATTTGCCTCTATGTTTCTAAAATATTATCTAATCTAGTTTGTAACTTTGCAGTGTAAAGAGTACTGCGTTGTTTGAAAGAAAAGTGCTGTCAATATATAAGCTGTTGTTTGCAGAAATTATATTTTTTTATTTATTCTGCAAATAGTGAATTTACTGAACTAATATGTTAATTTACTTGATTTGCGCATAATTTTTTGGGTAGTAATTCTAAATAATAGCAGTTGTCTGAATTGCTGTATTAATTTTTATTAATAACTTTATTTATTTATAACTTTCCTTCTGCCATTTTCTAAGCCATATTCGCCACATTATTGATCCTGCCTCAGTTTAATTTTTCTTATGACAAATCAAAATTTGAACAATTCGGAACTTGGATTCATTACTCGAAATATGTTCCAGATTAATTATTGTGTGGCGGACCTTTTTAAAATGGAGTTTCTTCTTTTTCCGATCGTTATCATTAACATCCACAATTCACTCTTCGGCGAAAGTTCTGCCTAGAAACGCCACTTCTTTTTGTAGATCCGACGTCATTACATAAATCCACAAGCTGTTTCAACTGCTGGGACTTAAGGCATTCTGTTACAAGAAGAGTGTCTACTGTCGGTTAGCAATTGTTGCATGTTCTCGATAACAGCAATTCGTTCATTTTTCCAAGATGTTGTTCTTCAGCAAAAGATCAATCTCAGTGAAAATGGAACTCACATCTTCTCACACATAATTCAATTACACTTACAAGTGACCTATACTCGTATAAAATAATATTATATACCGAAGTACTAATAATTGGGTATACAGTGTATCTAATTGTACATTTATTGAATTGTCATTTAATAAGCGGCCAGAAGTTCTGCTATCAATTACCAATGTCAAAGACTAAATTAACACAAAGGTGTCGACCCGGCGAAATGGATAACACCGCGGCAGGCCAACCGCTTAGCGATCGAGCAAACTAAATGAAACGGAAAACTGAATGAAAAGAAGACAAAGACCCATTCGTGTCTCCAAGAATGAAAACTGTTAAAAACTGTTTCTTTTTAATTATTTTTAACCCGAACCTAAGTGTTCACGAGTTAAAGATGTGATAATAATAATGATCTGAATTATTAATATTTCTATGTCAACTTTCCGTATAAACTTATTTTGTAATATTTTGTTTTTTTATAGTTTTTTGTACTCGCACTCATGAATATTGTCCTATTATTTCAGTGTGGTATTATGAAAATATAAACATGATTAAATTATTATAACGTTTTCTGTATGCATAAGAAGTGTTTTATTAACAATATTGGTTTACACTAGACGTGGTGGATTCTTCGTATTACATAACAAGCTGTAAAAAACAGACATCACTTGTCTCCACTTTGTCATCGTGATGTTAGAAACTATAACGCTTTCTTTGTTGAAAATATAATTGCCATAAAGAACTCATGAAAATAATATACACCGACATTTTGGAATGTCTATACATAGCATGAACAAGTTCGGTGGAGAATCGAACCTACTTTATTATTCTAACGGGTCTGTGGCCTTTTTGTATGTAAGAAAACTCTCACGTCTCTCATCCTAATCGGGTACTAATTTAAAATAACATCGTTAAAGCCCCTTTGGATATAATATATATCTTATAAATATTTTCTTTTCCCGTTTGCAACATGTAACTTTCGTAAATGGTTTTAATTTTTTGGCTGAAAAAAAATTTAGTTTTAATTAATATTAAAAATCTTCAATGGTTCACAGGTCGACATTATTTACTTTAATGAACTAATAACAACTGCTACTCTGCTTATTTATAATAGGTACAATTATTCGATGATAAAATTTTTAAAGAGAATGTGGTTTTGTCTTTAATTCTACAAAAATATCCAAAATATAGTTAATTGCAGTTTGCTTAATAAAAAGAGATACAAAATAGGCAAAACTCCTGTTTAAGTCAACCTTCGATAAGAATTAAATCTTTTTTAAATAATAATTTTTGCCTCATAAAATTTTACTAGCTCACAAAGGAATTGTTGTGTAGATTATGTTAAAAATTCCTTACTAGAATTCGAAAGTCTTGATCATTACTTGTAAATGTAATCATTAATTTAACTCTCGTCAATAAATTACACGTAACAACTTGACGTGCATGGAATACTATACATATATTTATCATCTACTTCTAACAAGAACCTCAACTTTGTTCTTACAATGGATTTAACATATATCGGTTCTGGCAATTTATGTTAGAAACAAGCTTATCGTAAATCTAGCATAACAGGGACGTGTTAGATTGTTACACATTCTATCGAAATGAGAGAGTTTATTGACTTCTAGCAGGCTTCATTTAAATACGAGTATATAGATAGTGCAAAATTAAAAATTTACAAAAGATATAGATCATATATTAATGTCTGAATGAAAAACGTTAATACTATAGCCAGCGAAATGCGTTACACTATCGCTTGCTAAAATATTAACATATGAAATATCACTTGTGATAAGGTAATACTGCAATATGCTAAAAAAAAAAATTCAAAGATAAAACTGTACTATAATTTACTCACTGAAATGAATATAGTCGTTAGTGTACAAAATAAACATATAATTGAAACCAATTTAACTTTTCTAAAATCAATCATTTCTAAAGCCATTGACTAATTCGAATTCGCTCGTGGAGGCGTAATTTAAACTTCGAACAACCTAAAAGCTAACAGGAGTTCCATATTCGAAAACTTTTTCAAATTTCGGTCACCAAAAATGAAATTCCATTTTTTAAAAGTTTCCGACACCTGAGACTTCGAAATTCGAAAGCTCGGTTATCGAAGCACCTCGATAGTGGCCGTCGGACGGTTTTATTCCGGTTCCGTGTCTAGTACTAAAGGGTACACAAACCAATTTAGTAGAGCAAGGCCCGCTATGAATAATTTTGGCGCAACCATGTCGTCCGTGCCAGCCTGTGACGGCAACCCCACCCACAGGCGTAGCAGTGACAGTTCTAAACTGTGCCCTAGAGTAATAAATCTCGATAATACGTCCGTCCTGGAGGCTACCTATGAGATTACTATCTACAGACATGCGAATACGAACTGTAATTAATATTCAAAATGTATTTATTAGTATCCACTTGTTATTAATATAAACAATACGTAAGCAATCGTTCTTCGACTTAATAACCGAGAAGAAAACTAAAGCAATAGTCAATAACTGAACCTGACACACGGAAATAATGAAAGACGACATGCTGAGCAGCTTTTTTATCTATAGAAATGTAATTCGTTGCATAAATCGTAATGCCATAATGCGGAAATGGTTACGGCTCATCGTTCGGAAGAAAAACTATAAGGAATAACATCTAGACTGAAAAATCGACGGAAACTGAACTGAACTGAAAAAACGACGACACCGCTGGTTTAAGGGCTGTTTTAAGACGCCGTCATGATTTTACGAAGATCAACCTTCATTAGAACATAGACGCCACAAAGAATTTGTATTTAAAATGAAATAAATAAGTACTGTATAATATTATATGGTTAGTTAAGGGACCCTTCATTAAATAAAACTAAACACGAACCGAAGAAGTTGACGACACAACTTTGAATAACATTAAATGAAAACATCTAAGTTCCAAGTTCTAGAGAAGTTTATTCGGCAAAGCAAGACCGCTGAGGTTATGCGAACTCTGTTTTTACATTAGTATTTTAAAAACAAAACTCTCGGTCCCCATGTTTACGATTAAATGGTTCTCGTGATGCTTAGTTAACGATTTCATAACTACTATTAAGATAAAAATTAAATTACATCGTAAGACAAAATTTCTGAAGATATATATGAAACCAGGTTTATATGACATACTTAACGTTAATTATTAAAATACTTATAATGAATATACAAGTGATATTGCTCTTTTACTTCATTAAATGTATAAATATTTAGACGATATTATGTTGTTTAAAGTGTCTTTACTGAACTAAGGCTGCTATTACTTCATTATTAGCTTATAAACCATAGTAATATTATGCAGCAATAATTTTAATAGTTATAAAAGGTTTTTTTTCGCAGAGGATGTTTTTACGCCATACAAGCGGCATTATATAAAATCAAAAAAAGGCGTATGGCTCTTGACAGGAAGCATGACGTTTCACAGGAAGCAAGTTTCTTTCGGCTTCATTCGTGCACACAAACACGAGAGATCGCCAGTTGTGCCAGCGCATTTTAAGTTAAAATATTGAATTTCTCACAAATCTGTGGATCAAGTTGTTGTCATGCCAAAAATACGCTTGTTCGTTAAGGGTTAAAATGTAATTCAGTTTTATTTCTAAAAACTAAAAGACAATCTGTTTCTAGAAAGTAACATTTTAAAGATTAAAAAGTATACATTTGATATAGCTCGAAATGTATTATTAAATGAAACATAAACTAAAATTAGAACTGAGAGGTTAAAGCGCTTGATCTATGAACGTTAAAGCTAATTTAATTCGCTATTATTTTAATAACCGTTCTTTAACACTGACAGTAAAAAGTTATACTCTTAGTTTGCTAATATGACTTGCTCACGTGTTGAATTACATTTATCTAATAAACCGGGAGAGAGAAAATGGAGTTTTTTTTTTAGACAAAAAAATATTTCGCGTAAAAGTAAACTGACATAATTTGAAGTCGGGCGGGCGAACCCGTGACATCTCCTGAGCATACCACGTGTAGTGGCAAAACACGACATTGTATTTTAATCGTAGTATTTGCGATTAAACAAAACAGAAATTAGCAAATTCATTTTTGTATTATTTAATCATAGACTTTGGTAACTTGTGAATCAATGTTATCTTTAAAAATGGAAGACATAATATGTGTGAGAAGCTAAACATAGAAACCGTTTGAATGCATTAAAAATTATTTAAAACATTCTTGATTAAGGTTTTTTTCGTCAACTCTTTTTATAAATTGCTCAATGGAACCAATCACCATGATATGCATATTAATATGAATATGAACGATATGATCATATTATTCGCATTATTATAACCTGCCACAAGGTGGTTTCTTTGTAATATGAAGTTTTGTAACTATTTTACCAGTTTCAACTCAAACTCCAAATGACTATTAAATAAGATTTGCAAGTTCAATCGTGAAATCAATTGATAAAATGAAATGAATATACATTGACAGGATATTAACTAAGAGGTTCCACTAATTAATTATATAAATGGGATAACGGACTTATTTATTATCTATCATAAAGGTCAATATACATATATCATTATGGGAAACTTTTCATTAGCTATTAGGATAGTTGCTATAATCTTATCGTGCATGTTTTAAAAGTTATTGTAACGCATTAAAACACTTTTAATTTTAGACTTCGCTTGTTTACAGCTTTGTTTTATAATGTCTAAATTTTAATTTTATAACAAATTTCCCACCTACATTAAATTTTCCTTTAAAACTTATGCCAATAGAACGTCCATTATCGTTCCAACTTACGTCAGAATCTGTAGCCTGTCCGTTCACCTGTCTAATTAACTCTGCAAGCGGAATTATGTTTGGCAAACGCTATTAGGCCTTAAACCAATATTTTGTGCATGTAAAGTATACAACGATGCCTGCGACTCCATAATTAGAAGCAAATAATTAGTGCTACATTTACAATTGCTGTATCCTAACTACTTCAAAGAATACCTGCCTACGTGACAACGTGGTTTAATACTTGTTTTGTAATATGGAGATCCCTAATTCGATTCAAGGGAAACGAGTAGTGGAGTATGAATGGTAGTAAAGTTTTTCGAACCTGTCTAACTCTAACCCTCAATTTCAATTCCCTGTCATAACAGCATTGCTGTGTTTCGTCAGTCTAACACATGAGATCCAGAGTTTTATCGGCAAGCACGCCTCATTATCTACGGCCTCATGTAGTTGAAATCTAATTTTAGACAAGAGCCAATAAAAAATTATAAGAAAAGAAGTGTATCCCGATTAATTCGTACTACAAATTGACTATTTATTATTACATTAATATTTTAATTAAACATTGCTTCATGGGTTAACATTGTACTTTACACATTTTATTCATAGTAATAACATAAAATTTATTATTTTTTTACTTTATTCTCTAAAGATTATTTAAAGACAGTCTTTATGATAGAAGAACATTATGTTCATTGTTACGATTCAGTGTTAAGTATCATTCAACAATATTAATAGAATAATTTCTCTAGTTTTATAATTCACATTATCCACAGATTTTTTGACTGCCTCCATGGCACAATTAGTCACCTTCTTTCCTTGTAACGCGCAGATCCCGGGTTCGATTCTCTAGCTCCAGGAGTAGTGGAGTCTGGATGGTGGAATAGTTTGTCAAACCCGCTTGGTTAGCTACCACCCTCAATATCAATCTGCCGCCAAAACAGCACTGCTGTGTTCCGGCAGTTATACATGTGAGAGCCAGATGTATTCTGAGCGAGCACGCTTCACCATCTACGATATCGTTGTTACTTATCGAATGAAATCGAAGCCAAGTGCTAGCCCATAACTGATTAAAAAAAAGATCTATAAGTAATATGACTTATAACCTATGCATTATTTTTATTAATTAACAATTACAGTAGGTATTTGTGCAAATAACATCTGAAAGAATAGAGTAATGAAACGATATAATTTTGCTATTTAAATAAAAAATAAGTACTATCAGAAGTCTCAAACGTTTCTTTGACTCAGTACACGTAAAAATATTTTAATATTAAATAATATGAATATAAAGAAATTTCTAGACGGTTTATCCTTATAATGTCCTCACGACCTCATAAAGGACTAGATCAGATTAAACTCGTCTCGCACAATATAACTTAATCTTTAAATCCAATTATAACGACGGCGTCACATTAAATTTATACTTAAGTAGTTAATCGCTGATCTGCTGCTGAAATGTTGCAAATACGACGACTTTTGTTATATTATTTTAATATACTCTTTTATAATAAATAAAATTGTTTGCATGATATTCGCAAGAGTTAATCTCATGAGTTGACTTATCAATTTATTATTAACATATTTATATTACAAATAAGCTAAACACCTCAAATTGACAAGTATTTTTATTTTATCTTATCCATTTCTTTTATCTTTATATTCATATGTCGTTATGTACATCATGATTTTCTACACTGTTAAATCTGAAAATAATTTGAGACTATACAAAAAAAAATTACTTTACATATATTATTTAAATTAATAAAAACAGTTGGTCGCCATAGATAGTATGAGATGGTTCTTTAACGAATTAAACATTTATTTTACATTCGTCTAAAACTCATTCCTAGTTTCATTTGAAAACAGATTGTATGTAACAAATTAACAGTATCTTCCAATAATTGACAGTGTCAAGAGCCGTTGTTTGTTAAAATATATAATGTAAAATATCCATTAGCCGATAAATCTATTATGATGTAATAATATTAATTGAGTAGCTAAATCGTGTTAGCCACTGCGTCATTTCCGTTATACTGGCTTGTAAGGGCCTACGGTCATTAAAACGGTAGGGTCTGTGCAAGTGTAAGGGTCGGTGCACACGACGGCGAATCGTGAATACAATTATACGCTCCAACTGTTAGTAGGATTAAATTCTCTGGCCCAATGAATCTCGGATTCCTCTATTTTCGCTTTCGAAGTTAATGTAACTTACTGTATTTACCACTTTACCGTAAATATTGTTCCATGAATTTGTTTATTCCTCTTTATAATCAAATTTTAGACAGGAATAATGATAATATATATTTAAGTTAATTTACATTCTAATTTAAGTTTATTAGAGACAATTTAATGGCATTCTCTGTCTACCGCCAATACCATAGTCGCCAGAAGTATTTCCGGACCGCTACGACAGTGGCCGTCAAGAACAGGCTTACTCTTTCTATGAAGGTCGGTGAAACAGTTGCAACTGTCTATGAGTGACGGTTAATTTTCCATCAGTTGAACCGCTTACTCGTTTGCCTACTCTACTTATAAAAAGAAACCGGGTCCTGGGTGTGTGTTATTGACACGAACAGAACAAATAGTACTGATATTTCTCGCAGTTACTATTTGCCAACAACGCACTGAGCATTCATTACGACTAACTAGTTATTAATTATGTAGTGATATAGGCAATAACATTTTGGAAAGATACTAAAGTAGCAACAGATACAATCGACAAACAGGGTATTAACATTACTTTTTTCGGATGCCATAATCATTGTAATTATTAAGATTTGATGTTGAAAACTTCATTCTTAGCAACATATAATGCAGAAGGCACTCCTGGCATAGCTGTGTGCTTTTACCATATCATCGCTTTAAGATAAATAATATTATTTGTTTTCAATTGAAATCCCAACTTTTTAAGCTTAGTGAGCTTATATTTACATCTATTTATTATATTTAATGAGCTATTCATTAAAACATTTTCAAACTAAGTTTTCTGATAAATTCTCTGAATTGTAACCCGGTATGACCACTTTCATAAAACATGTTAACCAAAATAAATCTCTTTATTATTACATATCGGTAATTACGTTTTAAGTGATGGACTTTGTAGTTTATTCTACATTTGATATCAGTTGAAATCCGATGTACAATTTATCAAAATATTGTGATTTATTAACTTAAGTTTTTATGCAAACTGAAGTTAATTTTGTTTCATCTCCAAATGTTCGGTATTAAATCCTATTAAGCAAAAGTAACAATACACTGTGCAGAACTTTTTCTATGTTAAAATTTAGGTTTTTTTTATTTACGTTACGTTATGCCTTTCAGTTTTACGATAAAGTTACGTAATTATCTTCTGCTACGCAATTTTCTGATACCTATATCTCTTTCGCGCCACCCAAGTTACTTATGTCATTCGATACTCTATTAAAATACATCGAAAAGATAATTATCAAAAATTATATTTTCTTTAAATCAATAATAATAATGTTTGAGTTTCCGAATAAAATTTAATTACACAAATTTTGTTAAGTAATTTTGCTAATAGATTACCTTCAAATCAAAAATGGTGTATTAATATGAAATATTCCTAGTTGTTTTATTCTATCGAGGTTAACTGCACGTTTACAAAGTTATTAATGGATTTATAAAAACATAGAAGTATTGTCGAGTATATTTTATGTATCATAAATAATTTTCGAATACGCCTACAACAAAATGCCCACTGCAGTTCGTCGAAAATTATTTGTACGTACATATATAAATCACTCTAGAACATTGAAACACGAACTCAAGTCGGATCCCGACGTAAAAAAATAACGATTTGAATACTTGTAGTATTCGGAGCTGTGTGATGTCACACGTACTTTATAGAGAAAGTCGTGTGACTTGTAGCAGTCGCCGGTGGGCCATTGTATTCACTCCTTTGTTCCTCAGAAATCAAACATGGCGGCGCATTGTCGTCGTCCCCTAGCGGTTCTTAGAGAGAAAGTTTAGCGTTTTGGCTACACTAGTCTTTGTGTTTTTCACTCTATCCAGACTAGTCATCAACATAGTTATAGTTACATTTTTATATGAGTACTAGCTAAATCCCACAAAATGTTGTACCATCAAATATTTATGATTGTGATATACCTACCATATACCAATTACCGAAAAAAAAAGTATTAAAAAGAGATAGTGCATATATTGCCTTCTCGTGACATGATATAAAATTTATTTAGATAAATATTCAATATGTATTTTCCGTGTTCAGTATGAATTATTGCTATACCAATTTTTACCCTTTTGTCACTTAACACTGGATTTACCGACACATTTTTATGGTTTTCTTTTTGTATGTGTATTAGTTTTGTGCATTATTGCATTTGTATCTTTGCTTTTTCGCAATAAAATATATAGAACAGTGTTGCCACAGACGGTAAAAGAAAATAAAAATATCAAACGCATACGTAACTTCCTATATAGGGTCGTCCAGTCAAAATGACTGGTCCGGTAAATCCATTGTTAACATCGTGTGAAATCAAGGTCGCATTATCCTATTGCCGATAACAAAAAAACGGTCATGTATATAAAATATAATTAAAGTTATTTATGTAAAACAATAAAATTAATAAATTTTAATCATTGATGCTTTAAATATACTTACATCTTTGTAACCTGTATACATTAAAATTAATAAAAAGAAATAAACAACATTTTGGATAAAAATATGAAAAAGTAATCTATACATGTAAAACTATGTTGCTTACTATTATAACATTGTTTTTAAACTTGATCCATAAAGTAATGATTTACGAATGGCCTCCAAATATATATTATGGCTATCCAGTAAGAGGGCCAATTATCATTATCATTCGAACACTTTTCGCAAGGGGCTGAAGAATCTCGGCAGAGAAACTAAATGACGTCAGTGCCTCATTTACAGCGGTATACTAATTCACTTGGAATAGGAACGCAATTTTTCGCCCGTTACCGCTTCTCCCCCCAACTCCCCTGTTTACCGCCTCCACCCTCATCGGACGTGATTCGAAAACGAATAGGAACATTCGTTGAATACTGTATTTGTCCGCGCTAACTCGGGCGTTGTTCTGTCGAGAATGGGATGGACAATGTTATCTACAGGAATTTTCTTTCGTTGTAATAAATGTGTTATCGATACTGTTCAAATACTTATGACCATTTTACACCGCCTCATCATATAATACACTAATTTTGTGTTATTAACACAGATACACATAGATTTACCTCTTCACTTCAATGGTGATTCTCAATCAATAAGCTATTTTTATTGTCAACAGAAACATTAAGTATCTTTCACAGTCGGAGTGCAAACGATTCTTTTTTTATTGTGAATACATTTAAAAAATTCATATAAAAATAATTATTTTTATTTCAAGTACATGTGTCTATATTTATGTGTAAATATATATTTGTTGATACCCTATTACGAATGATTTCTGTAGTATTAAGTATTTTAACAACATTAAGGATTGACCCTAGGTATTGGTTAAAATATTTGTTTATTTTTTATCTCAAAATGTAGTTTTGTCTTTAAAAACTGGTAATTAATAAGTCGAGTGGAACATCCACAATGAACACTATTATGTTTCAAATAATTTCAAGATTTATTAGTAATTACGTAAGAACTTTTATTATTGTTTTTTTATTACCTCCGTCGTGCAGTGGTTTACCTACCTTGTAAAACGTGAGTGGCGAGGTCTGGTGGTGGTTTTCGAACCCGCCTGGCCAGTTACCAACCTCTGTCTCATTTTGCAGCCATAACAATCGGCTAGTGTTATCGTCGCTTAAGTAACAATGTGCACCCTTAAAGGGATAGTGTTAATTCGTCGCATCGAAATACCGACAGTTCCACAGTGACAGACAATAAACATCAAGCGAGGCTAGGAACTAAAATCCTCAAGTCACGAAGAAGACGTTTAGCTACACAGGCGACCACGGCCGATGCAACTGGCGCTGAAACCTCGAGGAATGTTAGGAATCATACCTAGTGAATATTTACGAGATATATACCCGAAAAATTTAAATTATAAAGCATTACTGTGTTCCTGTAATTATATGTATGAGAAACAGTATTCTGCGTAAGCGCGTTTCACAAACTACGGCATCAATCTCACTCAACATCATGTGTCAATTGATTTCTTGTGTTAATCCAATGCTGATAAAAAAAGTATTGGTAACTAGTAGTTCTTCGTTATGTTACCATTTATTTCACCATTTACAATTTATATAGTTTCATAATAATTATGACGACCATTCTCACCTTATCTGGAAACAGTAAATGAAAAAAATGTACATGTTTTAATAATCCGTCGTTACTGGGTCACATTCAGTTATATACTGTCCTAAAGATTAAAAAAAGTTAAAATAGCCACAAGAGTAAAATATATTCAATTTCTACATTAAAAACAGGTTTTAACTTAGTTTTTATAGCATATTCCCAGCGGGTATCATTTTTATTCGCACATCTAATCTACCTCATTTCATAAATTCTGTGTACAAACAAGGAATTCAAATTCTACTTCGATATTAATTCTATCTGTATTACAAAGTTGGATTCAATCCAGATGGCAACGATATCGGCTATCCATCAATTTTTCCATTAGGTCTTTTTTTTATTCTATCAGAAGATTAAATTGTTTTCAGCCAACTTCTCGTTCTCTCGAAATGATTTAAAATTATCGGTCACGTCGTCTGTTACGTAATTGATGATTAAGATAATTTCCTACTTGTATTATTAACATTTGTTTGATATTTCAACATTCATAAAGTATGGAATGTAACTTTTCACTCGATAACGTACGAGTATTTTTGTAAACTCCTTTATGAAAATTTGCAAAAATAATTAATATCTTTTGGTCTGTATAGATTGTTAAATTTAGTGTTTCGTATAATGTAGTCATTTTTAATCCAGTACAAAACTTAAGTTTTATTTCAGTGTTACTTAACTGTAATCATGCGTGATGTGTTAATATCACGTTTAGTAATTAATTATCTTTCGCGTGATGAAAATTAAAAACGCATGTTTCCATTCCTCTTAAAAACTATTAACTGATTTGACATTTCCAAATTTGTAAATGTATTGAAATAGTCTAGACTATACGTTAAGAATTTCATGTCTTTGATTAAAATAAGTTTTTTTCCACTAACAACAATTTACAATTCGACATTTTATTTTTTCAATTTAATTTTATGTTTGTGAAATAAAAAAGACTGATTTGTATGTAAAAAGTATTAATCATTTGAGCGAAGTTTATTTATACTTTCGCGGATGAGAAATATTGATAATAGCCATATAGCAAGACGAAGTTGAATAGACTCCCAGAAATAACTATCATAACGGTGAAACCCTATAACTGTTACCGAAAATTTATTGGCTGTAATTCAAGGGAAATACCATTTGTCTGTGGGACCTCCTGTGCGGCGTCATGGTACACGATAATTGAAAATAAATGTCTTAACAAGAAGCTACGTACATAGAATATTTATATAACTACACGTTTGGATTACGTTGTTAGTCACTGTGGATAACAATCAAACGAATATCACTATTATTGTTAGATCTGATTCTTTTTATCGACTACAAAAAGGTGGTTAGCAATTCGAACTTTTTGTAGTATCTTCTTTTTTATGTATTCATAATTTTTTACTGGTCCGAATTTGATTGTTATTTTTTGTAGGAAATTATATATCTCAAAGCAGAAATAGTATAATATAATAAACATTAAATCTTGAAATACACCTTGAAAATACAATTTGAAACCCCCAAATGCGTAAAAACAGAATATCTTATTTATATCCATAAATACTCTTGAAATTCTGTTTTTTCAATTTCCTTTTGACGCTTCTATTGAAAAAAAGTTGTTTATCTTTACTATATTTAATTTCATTAGGTGTGAAAAGGTAAACAAATTTTATTAAAAAAAATGTTAACTTTTGTATCTACTATCACCGATACAAATGTCATAAATGATAAGTAAAGGATGTCAAAATAATTTTATTACTTAGTGAGCTGGACTTGTTGTTTTAAAGAGTTGACTACTTTACTCTAACATTTTTAATTGAGAATTGACACAGCAATATAACGTTCAAATAAGGTAAATTATATATACTTTAATGTTTTAATTAAAAAAATATCACGAAAGGGCGTGCTTAATGAGTGAAAATAATATTAAACTTTTTAATGCACACTGTAAAATATTTACTAAGCACTTTAGCACACAACCATTTAAGCAAAGATTAAATTTCCCCGTACTGAAATAACTTCACGCTCTACAATGCACCTACGAAGAAAACTTTGCGATGCTTAAATCACTTACTTTGCTAAACTAAGACAGTTTTAGTTGAGATATAAAAACTGTTGTAAAACGTGCCACCGAGTAACAACTAGCTTCAGCTTTTAGTTAGAAGAAATCAAGTGAGTTAAAACAACGAGATTTCTACATCTTTAAGTTTGGACAACGTTAGTTAACGGTCTATGCGTCCCAGTATTAAAGTTTGACCAAGTTTTCGATGTGAAACTGCCCTGAAACTGTCTGGTAAGTTATTCGCTGACGGTACAGGTAACAACTACGTACATTGAGATAATATCAAAGAGAATTAGTAAAAGAAACATGTTTACAGGTGGACAAGTACGTTGGGTAGACCCAGATTAACGGAATGAGAATAAAGTGAAAATTTAGTTTGTTACTGGTGCAAATCCTCAAGTAGGTTAATATTTAATGCAATAATATATATAATTTCTAAAATACATTTATAACAAGTATATATTTAATACAATATAATATTTAAGTTATCAAAATTGGTTGAACGGTAGCAGTTGCTATTTTCTGTCCATTCTAGTGGCAAGTTACAGTAAACTGGATAAAATTTACCTCCCGAGTGAAAAAATATGTGCCAAATTCCATGGTAATAAGTTCAAATATTTCGAAAGTAAGTGTTTTCAAACTAGTTATTTTATCTATGTGATATATACATATATTATGAGCAATAGAAATATTCATTAATAAATTCACTCATTATTTTGCATCCGAAGGAACTTAATTAAATTAACTTTGATATGAATTACAGATTAACTAAAAAGTTTGTGGAGCAAAATTCCCTTTGACTCCTCTGACTTTATAAGTCACGGACTGAGTTTACATTAATTATTTTATTATGTTAATCTCGGCTTTTTCTTCACTCACATAGTTTGGACGTTTAAACCGTGTACTTCTTATTACTGAAACAAGGACTTGTAACGGCCACAAAATAATTAAGAAAATATTTTAAAACATGTAACACACATATAAATACATGAAGCTATACGCTGAAAAAACAATAACAGTTCAAGTTTGATGTGTATATATTTTAATCCAGCAGATGGCCTGCTTTATTTGTCTGTTTTTTTGTTTATTAATATTTGCTGCTATTACAAGTTTTGCTAGTTGCATCTTATAACATATAGTAAAAATATTAGTGTACATTTTAAAAATATAACCTCAGTTCAACATCACTATATCACTATATGATGACATCGATCCCAGAGGGCTTCCTAACAAGGATCACTAGAAGGATCTCCACATCGTTTGGTCTACAGCTGCCCGTATTCAACTACTTCCCGCGACTGTCACCAGATAAAAATAAGATAAAAAAGTCTCCAACTGATGTACACAAGATAATAATATTTTTCTTAGAACTGTCATGCTATCGCTTTTTATCTCATACTGTTAGTTTTTAACTAGCAATTTATTTAATAGCAAATTAGTACATCAAGCAGCAGAGAAATTTAAAATGTCATTATTAAAAAAAATAATTCATCGTCTGTATTTTGTTCCAGGTACGTCACCAGAAGGTACCGCATCTTCCTTGAAGTACTCAATGCTAAAGTTATAAGGTATCCTCCATCTCCACTTACGTTACATTTTGAAATTATATGCTATTATAAAAAGAACATAGTAATATACACATACAAATGTGAGATCATTAGTATTGTAAAATTACATTACTGGTTGATTATAAAACATAATATAAAATATATAATTGGTCGAAATTTTTGAAAACTAAGTTCATCGTAACAAATGGTAGCAAGGATGTATTTTTATAAAAGTGCTTAAAATTTAACTTGAAAACCCCTTATGAACAAAAATTGGTCTGGTAACTGGTCTGGTATATTAGACTATAAAATAAAACTTTGTAGTCTTGTATCTTATTATCTGTTTTGTACCATATTGTTACTAATACTATACAATTGTTTCTACAAGAAAAACGTAAGGCTTATTGAATTTAATAATTATAATTGATGACAGACAAGAGAGTATATAACTAAAAAATATCATTAAGGAATAGACCATTTTAATGGATCAAGTTCCCGTATACAATTAGCAGAACTATCGTAAAGTAAACACTGAGACTACATACAATAAGACCTCGCCATAGAACTGACACACACTTGGATGTCAGGCTTTAATTAACAAGAGGCTGCATTTAAAGTCGACAGTCAACAGCGTTTAAGGAACTTTAATATATGAAGGCGTCTTTTCGTTAAATTCAAACACGATATCGGAATGTTACAAGATCTTTATTTAAAAACAAAATCATCTAATTATAGTTTTTCCTTGATCAGTTGTGGACTCTATCTAACACTTCACCTCGATTTCACCTGATGTTAACTAAAGGCCGTAGGCGGAGAACCGTTCCGCCTGGAATACTTCTTACATGATTACTGAATATCAGAGCACAGTAACTCTGTTATTGCGGCAGTTTAACATTGAGTTTAGTATCTAGCTAAGCGGATTCAAAATCCTCAATACGGCCCAGACTTCACTACACCTATGGTCCAGGAATTATATCCGAGACCTCAACGTTACTACCCCTGAGTTTCTTGCCTGGTTACTCAAAAGAGCTTATATACTTGGAACCTTCATGTAGAATCATTTAACAATTGAAAATCACCTGATAAATCCTGATTAAATAAATTATATTTTGAATTTGCATTTATATTTGAATTACTCGTATAGCGTAGCATAAGCGTAAGCTTTAACGTACTCCTTAATTATAACGTAAATAGGCAATTTTTTATGATATGCTGGCTGTAAAACGTAGAAATAACTTCTATGGTTAAACATTTTCCCGAAATTTTGCATAAACAAATGATATTAAAGTTACTTAAATATTTGCAGCAAGTTTTTAATTATTTATATTTTCTATATTGCAATATTTGCCTTTACTTGTGCAAATTTAATATGCCGGAAGATTTAAAAAATAAAAGTAGCTTGTTCGCTATTTAACTCTATGTTCTCATATTAAAAAGATTATGAATATAACTAATATAATATAATTAACAAGAGAAAAAATATTTATTAAGAATTTCAATTATTAATGACCAATAATGTATAGCATGGTTGTCGTTTTTCATTTCAAATTTATTATCAAATTGATGTGACTCATACAAACATTAAAAACTATATATTTATTAAAAAAACAAATCAACAAAATAAAGTGTTGTGTACTAAAAACATCTTAATAATTTTCTTAAGCCTGATTACAGAAAACATCATAAAATATCTAACATCACGCAGTAATACAAAAGTGATTAAACTGCTTTTTATTCACGTTTTACAACAGAATCTGAAGTTCTCAAGCAAATGCCATTACTTCTGCTCATTTTTTTCTTCTTTCTACCGCAAGGAAATCGTTTAAGTTAACTCGTTTACTTGCCAAACTTGCCTTGCGGCTGGATAACGGAGATTAAACTTACTTCAGACCTTCCGTTATATCCGAGAGTTTTTGTATAATATTTTTAATTGTACCTTACCGATTATTTATTTTCCTATTTTATTTATGATTCAATAAACAGCCACACCTTTTTCACTATATACCAGCCCACTTAGCGATTTCTGGAACTAAAAATATTTCTATCTACTTAACTAGTATAAAAAACGTTTTAATAAACACCCAAATCTTACGGTAAGAAGAGTAAGAATCGCCTCTCACTCTCCTTCGGGCTGCCTGCCACCGAGCCCAGCAGTCTAGACGCTTATATTAATATGTCAAAATTTCGTTTATTATTAATCATGCTTTATCAGACGTATAATAAATTTGTCACGCTCTAAAACTAATTGGAATTTTCGAGATAACACTCTTGAAGGATGTTTCCAACAAGCGCAGACCGTTACGTAAGAAGTGAGATGAGAAATGAAATAGCACTTACAACTAAGTCAGTTTGAAATTTCAACTTTTTCATACATCTGCAGCGATTCATTTCAAATGGCGGAGTTAACGTATATTCTCTATTATTATTTTTAGTTCGTTTGAAGCTTTTCTTAAGATGTGAAATATCGTAGTAGAAGTCCAAGTTTTTTTTTAATTTAAGTTATTTATGAAATATTCATTCGAAATAAACTGTTGTACTGTTTATTTCTGTTGTCTGCCATACAGAACCGAAAAAAAAAACACGAAACTATTTAAACCAAAATGGAAAAAGGGTAAAAAAACTGTATTATATTACTTTTACTAGTACTTAAGCTTGTCGTGTAAGCACGCCTCTGATAATGAATACTTTCAAAATTTTAGTATGAAATCAATAGCTTTTAAGAAATAAATCAATTTTAAAAGTAAATCATTAATAACGGTACGTTTTTATTATATTTATTGTTGTTAAAATCAAGCACTGGCTTTTGATAGCTAAACTTTTAACGCTAATTTTGTTTTATGTTATTTATTAAGGACAATAAATAAAATTAAAATATGTAGTAAAAGAAAAACAGTATTACAAATATGACAAAAAACTATAATTGTTCAATCACAACGTTATACACATATAATTTATTGATTCAACGTCGGTCGGTCAAACCCGTTACATCTCCTGAGAATGCCACGTGTATTGGCGAAACATGTTGAGATTGTATTTCAGTCGTAGTATTTGCGATAAAACAAAGCAGAAATTAGCAAATGAAGTTTAATTTTAGTTAGTTATCTAAATTTTACTTTAAAGATATATTGTCGCTTACAACTTTATAATTTTTTTTTTCATTATTGTATCATGAAAAAAAAATGTATCATCCTGAGGAACAGCTCTGCGTTATACATGTCGTAACTTTAAAAATGTCACAAACATTTACGACATTACCAATCTGTGCACATTTTAGAATTTATCGCAATATTTCTGGTGACGAGCGGTATAATTTATATTCAGTGGCAATTTGGTGGCACTTTTATGGTTATACGGGATTCGTGCAGCTGTGCCAAATGCAACCCACGAATATGCATACAGCACCGCTGTGCACGCAGCCTGTCGATTGATTCCCCCATCAATATTCTATACGAGCTGAACCGTATGAACAAATTGCAAAGCTTTATTGAAATTTGAAATAGTGCCAATTGACGGCTCACTTCCAAAATTTAACGGGAAGCAACGTCCGAGCGAATCGCACGGAGCTAATTGATTTTACACATATGTAAGGTCAGTCGTGTTCCTAACATATCGCAACAACTTCATTTTGTAAACTTAACGCAGTATTAAAAATAAGTAAATAATTACAAAAAATTTCTAGTTACTAACTTAAAGTAACTTGAATAAAAAATTACCAAAGTTTGTGATGATGAGTTTATAAGAAAATTTATAAAAATAATGACAAGTTACCGACACGTTGTGTCATTGATTTTCATAACGTTATGAATAATATCTACTATTTCTGTGATGTTCGTTATGAAAACTTTTTGAAAGATTATGTTATTAAATTTGTATCATTGCAAAACAAGTATATTGTAAAAGAATGTCTAAGCAATAAAAAAGTATTTATGTAATTATAAAACCATGAAAGAGTTTATCTTCTCCGCTCCAATATTTTATATTTTCCGAACCCGTTTTTCAGTTTATCTCCCATGTATGTTATGTATTTTATGTACTAATTTCTTACCCTAATACTTCGAAAACAAGTTTTAGATTTGTTTATGTATTACACGTACGCAAAAATACATCGAAAATAAAAAAAACCACTCGACGATCCAGTAAACTGAGGCTTAGGCAAAATCATTCGAAATTCGAAGAGAAGGGCTTCAGTTTTCGCGCAATTAATTCCCGCGTTGAGTTTCGTCCCCCAGCTTCCGCACCGGTGCTTCCGCCCCCCGCGGTTACTGGCAGTTTTGACATTGAATTTTTTTAATAATGTTCAAAAAATTTTTTTTAAAATAGACGTGTAGTTTACCTCATACAGAGGTATCTGATTGGACTAGGTATTTATGTTCGGGTCTAAAAGATGCCATAGATAGTATAATTATAAGGACAACTAGACAAATTATTCTAATTATATAATCTTTTACGTCAGATTAACGAATTCGATTTGGTACATCTTAGCAAGCCTCTAGTAAATGCTCTGTTTATCTATTTGCTTTATTGTTACAAACAAAATATAATTCTCTTGAAGTTAATATTCAAACGTCAGAAACCTTCCATTATCAGTTTGATAAAAATACTTCAGCATAATATTATGTCTTGTATTTGAATCAAATATGCATCAACCATTAGGCCCCTTGCAAACGTATCTAAATTTAATCTAAATAATAGGTCTGGAATAAATGTAATCATCCACATATTATACAATGGTATTTTTTTTTTCGTCTAAATAGCGACTAAGGGGGAACGTGGTTTAAAGTAAGCCAAGAAATAAAAAAAAATTGTATTGTTTTGCAATTCTCGGGGGAGAGGCGTAAGTCCGGAAAGCGATAATAAAGGTTTTTTTTTTCAACTTTACGAACGCTTACCCGTGCAAATGAGGACGGTTTAATTGTGTTGGCTTACATTACATAAGGAAATGAAAATAAGTTCAAATCGTGCATAATATTATGATTCAATACCATAAATATGAATCTTTACTGCCACAATAAAGTGTTTCTATACAACTAATGATCTATCAATGGACTCTAGAAATGAAAACTGTGTACTTGGTGCCATCTCTTTAGCGTATTGACAGAGACGTGTGCTTTGTATCGGAGGGTCCTGATTCGATACCGAAGACCTAGGTGTAGAATTAAATTCGAACCGGTCTGGCTGGCTTCCACTTACAATATCAATTCTCGCTCATTGTTTAACTATTAATAGTAATGAAGTAGGCACTACTGAAGAACGTAATTCAACTGCCTGGTAGTTCATAACATTACTATAATTCGGTTTTAAGGATATTTTATTAAGTTAAATTACTGGAATAACGAAATAATATCATACGTATTTTTAAATTTTTCTTCTTAAAAGAAGCACAGCCTTACAAAATGTCACTACTAAATAAATATACATGGTATATTCGTTTCAAACAAAAATATTTGACACTGCATAGTCCATCCATAATACAACTACACGGTATGAAAAACAATCATATAGGTGTACCTCTCGATGTTTGAGTTCGATTCCGCGCCTTCGACCGATCCGTATCGAAGCGACTGAAAAAAAAATCTGAAACTGCCAACAGAAGCTTTTTTATGCGCCCATAAAAAATTTATAGCGGTCCCTGCGTGCGGCAAATTGAATATCAAATCAGCACGATAAACTTTTAGGCTAAATTTAATGAAGTGAACCGTGGAACGTGTTACGGGAATCCGTTCGGTTTCGCAGGGGCCACTCGTAATTATAATTTGTTTTCCACTCGTTGTTATCATGTACGCGATGCGGGGTTTTCTTAATGATGCCGATATGATTATTATAAAAGTTTTATATTATTGATCTATAATAACAGAGTTTTTTGTTCTGGGCAATCTAATTAATTAACCAATAACGAAAAAAATGTAGCGCAAACTTCACATTAAAAATGAAAAAAACTGAAAATCGGGCACATGCAAGTGTAAAGAATTTTTTTATGAACATTGTTGGATAAAACTAATACGTGCCGTAAACTTAGTTTTAATAAATATAGAGACTGTTATATAAATTATCATTAAACATTCACGCTAAGTCTATTCTTGCTTAGCCCGGACACTGAGCTAAAAATTATATTTTCACATAATATTTTTAAAATGGATCGTAAGAACATGGTCGTAAAGAACAGCCACCTAAACCTTACTTTAACGAATCTTAATATCAGTGAAGAAAATATTTCAAGATGTTAGAGCTCTCGCAGTTAATGTA
Organism: Pharmacophagus antenor; assembly: GCA_018245475.1. Taxonomy (NCBI): domain Eukaryota; kingdom Metazoa; phylum Arthropoda; class Insecta; order Lepidoptera; family Papilionidae; genus Pharmacophagus; species Pharmacophagus antenor. The sequence goes on along the minus strand of DWQX01000288.1, from coordinate 4,467 downwards.
GCGCTATAAGATAAACGGCGTGATTATGACGGAGAGATCACGAGATACAACTTAATTTATAGCCCTTTCAACCCTTCAAAAATAATGTATAAAGTTTACATTTTTAAATTAGTCGTTTTTTTTACGTTTTTCATTTGAAAGTTACTCTATCGCATTCTAGTTTTCTTTAAACACCTCATGTAAAGTATGTAATGAGATTTTAGTTACTTGTTTTCTGCATGATCCTTACATGAATATTACTTTCGTAATTCTAAAGGACAACGTGCTGCTGGGGAACTTGATGCGCTGTTCATTTGTCAATTTGTCCACCCCAAATAGAGAACTTAGGAAGCGGTGATGGGTTGGCTAATCGGATGCTATATATAAATTAGAAAAGTGTATATGAAATCAAAAAGTGCTTTATGGCAGCCTATCATCAATAAATGAGTTGACTTTTGACTTATTTTATTTAAAAATTGTAAAGCACTAATAAACATTTTCTCGAAAAAATGTAATCAAGAGAAAAAAAAACTTGTTTCTGTTCTATTGAAATGTTGCTCCAAAAAATCGAGCACGCAAAGTTTGAGCTATGACGTCATATGTAAAATTTTCAGTAAACTGAAATAACAAGAGCCTTCTAAATATAGTATTTCGTACATTTCTATCGCAAGCACAAACCGGAATATTTTAATGATAACGCCCGGGCACAACGCTCAATTTAATTTTACGGCTATCGATAAAGCACAAATGATTTATTGTAAAAACTATAGGTGCTTAATCATTGTTGTCCGCGTCATATAAAAAAAAAACTATCATCTTTGTGTCTTTGTCTTTCTATCTCTCCCCATTTCCCACCATACGTGGATTTTCCTTTATCTTCATGTCAAAGTATTTTTCCCTCTTAATGTCGAACAGAGCTCTCCACCATCGAGTATAAACTTTCTTATACAGCGAAATTAAATTTTAATTCAACTTTTTTTTTCTAGAAAAGTTATTAGACTGCCTCTGTTGCGCAGTGGTATACCGCTTACTATCTAACGCAGCGGTTCCGGGTTCGATTCCCCGACCACAGATGTAATTGAATTATTATTTTTATTGAATAATTGCATGGATTTTCGAAGACACCTGGTTAGCTTCCACCCATGCTAACACCATTGGTGTGTTCCGGCAATCATACATGCGAGAGCCCGAAGTATTCTAGGCGAACACGCTTCACCATATCCGACCCCATTGTTACTTACCATCGGGTGTAATCGAGTTCAAGTATAAGCCCATAACTGATAAAATGAGTTATGAAATACTCTTCTACTTCTAATCAAAAAGGAATCGACAGGAAACATCGAGACATCATCTATCATTGCTGAGGATTTCACTTATTTAATACATAATATATATGCATTTTACAACGTTTTTATCAAAAAAGAAAATAAAATAAACAAAGAAAACAAGTCTCCGTATACATGGTATACAGTAGAAATGAGAAGAAAAAAAAAGAAGCATTAATATTGTTTCCTTAGCGACAATGTAGCTGGCACACTCGCATTGTTTCATGACATTACAGCGAAGCAAATAATGAAATTGTTCTTTATTCTCATTAAGCTGCAGTCTGCGTCTACGTTTCTAAGAAATATGAAATTATTATGACAATAGTCAGCAATGAGTGTGTAATCTCAAGGGATATAATGGCATTATAGCGGAGCGGTGTTCGCGCGTCTAGTGGCACAAAAGGCAAATGGAAGCGAATGCAACTTGCATGTTCTTTTGAAATTGATATTTCTATCTTTTTTAATAACAATGCAGATAATGAATAATTATATTAAATTTCTCTCTAGTGATTTCTTAATTCCGCTTTTTTTAATTTGTTTATTTTATTAATTTTTACATAAACATGCTAACAATACCTTAGTTCGTTTGCATTTTGACCTACGATCTAAAAAGCGATGTAATAAGTTTATCGCCTACATCACTCGATGTACAACAACAAATAACTTACGAAAACGCAATATTGTGACTATACTGCATTATTAGCAGAAATTATATCGAGTGTAATCATATTACATAAAATACATTACTTTTTGTAACCTCGACCTTTTTTATCGTCAATGGACTAGCACTTAATTTCACATTATGTTAAGTGATAATGAGGCCATGGATGCTAAAGCGTGCTCACCCAAATACTCTAATTCTAATGACGGCAGATTGACATTAAAGGTGATGGTAGCTAGATAGAAAGATTCGAAACCCTACCACCCGAGAACCGAATCTGAGGTCTCCGTATAGCATATATAAAGCGGTAAACAGTGTATCACAGTCAAACTTAACTGTATAAAGCTAATGTATTTGAGTTGCATACAATCCCTCATAAACTGCTTTAAACTCGCCTGTGCAAAGTAGTTCACATATAAATAAGTAGAATGTACATCATATTACGAGTACTTGTTTTAGAAAAAACTTCAAGAATAACGTTATCCAAACCAAAAACCTTTCCGATATTCAGAAAAAACAACAACAATGTTATGTTTTATCTGAGAGGAGAAATTTACAACTCGGCTTGTTTTTATATTTTTGAAATTTTTTATTTCCCCATTTAACGTAGCATATCGTTTTGCGGAATAGTACGATTTTGATTTTTTTTAATCAACGGAGACTACCTGTTATACAATATTATGAATACAACTAAAATTTATCAAAACTAGCTCAGGTGTTAAAATAATAACTATCAATTTTGCGCCATGCGATATATTCAGTAGAATGTTTATTTTTTTTATCTTTTTTATCGTCGTTTAATTTTTTTTATTTCATTAATAATAATTTTTAACATATAAAATAATTTATGATAGCAGTAATCAAAGTCACATGATGTATTTTCAAATTTTTTTTTTAAATGATAAAAAATATGAATATTGATTACGTTCGTCTCGTTCGACGGACCACGCTCGTCTGCGAGGAATATTCGCAACACCCGCACTCTTGTTGCTACCACTTGACCCATATTCTGTACGTGTCTCCTGTACCAGGAAGCCGTTCTTAAGTCCCCCACCCTTCCTCCATCCTTCCCTCAAACTTATGACTTAAACGAAAAAACACCTTAACACCGATATGTAAAGAACAAATTCCACCGACCCATCGAATCACTCAAAGGCGACTCCCCACGCAATTTAACACTTTGTTTTTCCTTCAAACATGGCAGAATATTCAATGTCGACGGAAAATGAGTTGTATGTTACTACTTAGCGATTTCCCACTCACTCGCTCACGTAATAAGTTTCACATTTGAACGCCGGTAGGGTTTATCGTAATGAATTTTTTATAAACTTTAGGCTCGCTACCTGCAATAATACATGTAATTTGAGCTACATTCAGTACCTGATCTCTGTGTTCACAAAAATAATTTTTAAAGTTATTCCAAAAATGGTTAATAATTCGCACAAAAATATCAAGGAATGTTTTACTTAAGCCCGTGGATTACTATCGGCTAAGTCGGTCTTTTTTAAATTGAATTATTTCGGCGAAAAGCAGTCGGTTTCGCGAAGGTACGGACTAAATAAAATGAGCGTATCAAGAGTGGATACTTCTCAGAAAATTTATTTTGCGTTGATTCAGTTAATGTTGCCAACTTTTAATTGGTTTAATAATTCACCTTTTGCTGATAACGATGTAGGTATAAAAGGGAAACTTTTTCAATTATCCTCAACTGAAATTTTACTATGATCCACGCTAAGTCCCTCAACGTTTATGAAAAATTTTAATATTCATAAATGACGTATAACACGATTTTGTGGTGTACACACTAAGAGCTGTGTAAGTTTTAAGTTAGGCAACTGCAGTTAAGTTTTTAGTTTATAACCCTCTATCATAAATAAGGGTAAAAAAAAGTTTTTAGTTTAAAGTATTTTTTTTTCTAATTTATTTTTTTAACTGCCTCCGTGGCGCAGTGGTCTGCCTCTTGCTAAGTAACACGAAACTCACGAGTTCGTTTAGACATACGAATAGTGGAGTTAGGTAAAGGGTAAGGTTTTTTCTAACCCGCTTAGTCAGTCAACGGCCTCATTGTCACTTAACATCAGTTGAAAACGAGGTCAAGTTTTATTCCATTGCTGATAAGAAAATAGAATTACAACGTTTAGAATTACTTTCCGTGATAACATTAATATAATTAAGTGATAAGTTCTTATGTTACAAGAAAATAAAATTTTTTTTACATATCATCGTTATTACCAGCTACTGAACTTTAGACCTTTTTTTTTGTTTGCGCAGGGAAAATGCATTGCTGCACCGTACCCCCCCCCCTGGCGGGGAGGCGTGTGTGGGGCTACCGGCGCCCTTAGAAGGGCACCATAACTGGCTACCCACTAAAAACCCCGCGGCGCTAAACCGCTAATCCCCCTCGCTCCCTCCTCCGCCATCCCAAACCCAGTCCTCATCGCCCGACGAGTCGGACGACGAGGAGCAGGAGAGGGCGGCATCATTGGATGAGCCGGGCAAGGT
>DWQX01000287.1:0-49310 GCA_018245475.1 Pharmacophagus antenor | reverse complement strand
TATATGACAATGTATTTCAACGTAAAGCTTGAGATAATAGTGATAAAAGGAAGAACTATAGTCTTACAATCATCTTGCAATATATTGTATACTTTATTAAGCAGGCAGAATGTACTTATTATTTAATTATGCATTTAATTTAAGTAACTCTGCTATAATTACAAAAATATCGTAATATCAATGTCATCCAATATTCTGTCCAAAAGTATCATAAATATTATTACATATTGCAGCGCCATCTGAAGGCGATTTACTTGCAACAAATATTCAAGTTCTTCTATCCAGATAGGAACGATAATTTTGAAAATTAATGTTTTCAAATATTTTATGATAATACTTTTTTTAGTAGATATTAATATAGGTAATAAGCATATAGGTAAGTATATAGTCATAGTTATTATATGTTTGAACCAATTTCACTGTAAGGACCGCGTATATTTCATCGCCCCTCATAAATTTTCTTGCGCTGCTTATTTAAACACAAAATAAAAATGTGATTTCAAATACCACACGACAAACAAATACACAGAAAGTGTTTAAAAGATTGTGATTCCTTTAATATTTTGATTTCAATGATTATTGTAAACATTGTAACATTATATTCCACTCCATACAACTAGATAATTTAACTAATGATAATAATTATTCTTTTTACTTTCACCAAATAAATAGTATATTAAGTTTCACAAAATATGATAATTTCAAAAATTCATGGTATTTAAGTTTTTTTTTATCAAAAAGTGTTGTGTGTGTTGCAAACTTACATAAATAATGCCTTTTGTTACAAGTAAAAGCCTTGATGAAAACAGCAAACTAACCGTTGAATGCGCGCAAATCCGTTCATTCACAGAAACCATATTTATGCTCCTGTTTAGGTTACCTTAGTTTTAGTTCACACAGTAATTGTTACAATAAATTTTAACTTTTCGTTGTTTTATTTGTATAAATGTATTTTTTAATTCCATTATGCTTCTTAAAATTCTTGGAAACTGTCGTTCCACAATCGTTCGTATTTCGAAACACATGCAATAGCACGGCTATAATACACAGGCGTCTTACCTTCACAAAATATCACTTTTATACCTTGTGTTTTATTAGTGGCTTAAGGAAAATATTGACGCTGTACATCTTACAGGTCCCCCTATGATACAAACGATTCCGGTAACAATGTGGAAGAAAGATAACTGTTTGAAACTTTCTATATCCAGGATCGATACAAACGTCGAAGATCTACAAGAATTACAGATAAAATCAATGAATCTGAAAGATTTTGTTCTTTCATACAAAAAGGATAATAAGGCATTTTCATAAAACAGAGTAGATCAGAATAACTATACATATGTATGACGATTTTGGTAATAAATAAAATTAACGAAAGGTTCTTGCAGTATTAGCTGTAAATAACTCCATAAACCATGGCATTGAATGGTAATTTTTGCAATTTGAACATTAAATTTTCCAATCGCGTACTATGAATATAGCTGTTTCTTACATATTTCAGAAATAAAATAAAATGATATTAAACAGTTTGTTATTAAAATGACTTGCCGAAGAATGAACTACCTGCAAAATTATTATGCACAATATGTTGGTTTTTCTAATATTATTACATAATATCGTAATTCATTATCATGACTTTTATTAATATTTAAAGAAATCTGTACTAAACTGATCATAATGACGTTGAAGTAATTCGTATGGATATTTTAACTTGCTATAATTCAAGGTACACCGAGGCCGATGACATGAACCGACGACTATTTTTAGGATCAGCTGGTAGTAGGAAATCATACGATCTAATGATATTAAGAGAAAATTTAAAATAATGTTATATCTTACTTGAGATAATATATCTGGCCTTCAGGAGTACGAGCTTGTTCCCAACCGGAAGGCAACGGACCAAGATCATCTGGGATATGTGTGCCGACATCATACGATCTCTGTTTTGAGTGTTGATGAAGTAAAGGCGCCTGTTGACTTTGTTGTCCCGCCGCATAAGTCTGTTGCAAGCTGGCTGGTGAGGAGTGTGCTCTTGAATGAGAGACCGGTGTGGCGCCAGTCGCAGACGACGATCCGAATGCCGAATCAGCCGAGTTTTCTCGCGAGTGGGACACGGATGGCGACTTGGAACCGGTTGACGGCGGGTTAAAGAACGACTTTGGAAGCTGTCGCATACGCAGAGGCACCTGTAGCGGTCGTTTTGAGTCCGGCTTGAGCACTGTGTCAAACAAAGATTGTAGAACCGAGTCCGAATCCTGGTCTACGCGTAGGACCAAGTTGGATTTCTGTTCACTGTCCGAATTAAGAGCCATGGTTTTTTGTCGGACCGAAAAAAAGTCGAAGCCGACCTGGCCCTACCGCTGTGACACAACACTGACACGCGACGGGCTGGCGCAGCGCCACCCCGACGTTCTTTTGATATAGCGCTCGCTGCGCGACTGACGCATGCCCCGCCCGCACCGCTCAATGTTCCCTGCCCACGCGCACCCGCCGCACCACCCGCACCGACCGGTCTTCGAGAACGATGCCCCTCAACCCGCTTTGCTTACTTATCCTTAACTTCATGCCATAACAATGCTTTGTAGAGTAACACATTACTTACCTATCGTTTCAAGTTTTTTTCAGAACAACATTTACATCACACTTGGTATAGTAGAAATCCATAGTAAGTTAAAACAATTTTATTCAACAACCTTTATTCAATGATCAATCAAAACCATGTATTAGATACGCATCATTAATAACGATTACAAATCTTAATTGACTATTCATTATTTAATAAGCAAATAAATATTTCATGTTGTTAAAGTAGACTTAAAAATTGTATTTATGAAAAATTTCAATTAATTATTCTCAAATGATGACTAAAAACATACAGTAGAAATTGCTTATATTTATTTAAATATAAATTATTAGTTTTAAATGAAAACTTAAGTTACATTGAAAAATAAAATTAGTAAAATGAATACGTCAAATTTTCATATGTATGTAAATTAATTATATTAGAACATAAGAAAATCACAAAGATTGACTGTTTGATACATTACCTCTTTATAGGTTATTAGTATCATAATATTGTTGTAATAGTTTGGTACTCGAACTTTTTAAATTAAATAAATTTTTGAAAAGGTTGTTTTTTAAAAATCAGTTCTGTTTATTATTGTGTTATTGTCTTTAGTTTTAATAACATTTATGTCACCGTTTAAGTAACGTTATTTAAATAAATATGTAAGATCTTTATTCAGAGCGTATATTTTAAAACACAGCTTTACAAAATAAATTCTGATAGTATTAAGGGTATACCTTTTTTTAATAAGACGAATTAGTTATGCATTATATGTATAGAATTACAAAAATTTTAATTTAAAGTAGGAAAATAAAAAAATTACATATTTATTTACACCTTGATAATAGTAAAAATTTTGAAATTTTATACTGCTTGTGATATCTAAAGAAATGGCAATATTGAATTGTTGAAATAATATTGACGTCTGACATTATCGTTTTTAAGATACATTATACATAAGGTCTGTTGAATATGTCAGTCGGTTAGAGTTTGCGCCGTAGAAGCATGTTATATTTTGGTGTTTGCGCATTAGAGTAGTTATGACTTAGCATGCTTTTAATTTCTAAAATTTGAAGTATAGAAAGCTTGACATCACTATCTCCTTACGCGCATGCGTGTTCGATAATGCAAAACAAAGTAGAAAAATCGTTAAAGAAATTCCATACAAAACCAGAAAGGAGACCTATTGAGCGAAAATACATTTTTAGGATAACGTAACTAAATAGTAATTACTATAATGACCCTAAATTTAAAAGAAAGTTTTGAAAGGTGGTGTCGTTTGTGCGCAAAGGAGCAAGAGGTTACGATTATGATTTTTAGCACAGAAGCCGAGGAGATGCTTCTACACAACAAATTAAATAAGTACTTATCGATAGAGGTAAATATAATCTTATGTCTCTTAATGAAGTTATGTAGTATATAATGACTTATTTATTAATACTTACAGATAGATAAAAATGATAAATTACCTAAGAATATTTGTATTCAATGTTGCACGAAATTGCAAACTGTATGCGAATTCATAGATTATGTTAAGAAGGCTCAAGAAGCACTAGTGAATCATAGTATTGTTCTTAAAAATTTAGAAACTGAAGATTGGCTACCACCTGTAAATAAAAGTGATCCTAGTACTGTAGTAGATACTCTCGAGTGCATAAAAGGATCACCAATGGAAATTAGTTTAGACCCAATGATGGTTTTGCAGAATTCTGATGATATATTGTTACCTTCTGTTGGTGAAAATCTTGAGAATAACCCTGAAAAAATTATCTATGTAAATGGTGTGGATGGTGAAAATGTAACTATTAAATTGATTAAAACAGAAGAAACCAGTTTACATGACTCCTCATCGAAACCATTTCAATGTGCTACATGTGCGAGGAGCTTTTCTTCTGAAATAGCTCTTAAAAGCCATACCCAGATATGTGCTGAGGGTTTATTTCAAGATAGAGATACTACAAAATATAAGTGTAATATTTGTTATGAAGGGTTTTACTTTAAATGTGAATTAATTTCACATTTTAGAAAACATAGGACTTCTGGAGTATGTCAGCTATGTGGAAGAAAGTAAGTAATGAATATAAAATGTTTTTTGTTATAGTACTCCTATTATTTATATTTATTATAATTGAAGTTTTAAAGAAGAGTAAATTTTATTGAGCTAGGAACATCTCTGTGAAAAATTATAATTTTTTATAGACTTCTATCATCTATACTTCTTTTCTCATCAAAATATGGTCTTTGAAAAGCTATGTGGTACCTATTTTTCTAATTTTATTAACCTGTTCAGTACTGACCCACTTGACATTGAATGCTTGTTGTAGGCATCTGATTGGAAAGTAAAGCCGAATCAGTGTCAAACTCAATTTTTTTTGGTTGATATTAAGTACATGTTTTCTAAAAATAGCATATTTTTCAACCTTATTATTAATTTTCGCTTGGCAAATGTGAAAGTCAAGCTCTTGATTTTTCACGACACTAGTCCGTTAAGGTATTTGAAGATTTTGCACATGTTACTTTATTTCAATAATTATCAGCTTGAAAACTGCTGATCTTAGATTACCCATATTATTAGTAATATAATAATAATTTCATTAATAACACTATATCTGTACATAAAATATTAATGAATGTCTTGTGTTAGTTAATATTTAAGAAACTTGCACAGTGAGAAAATCTTTCATTTTTTCAAAAATAATATGTACACTTTTGCTTTTCCTTATTAACATTACCCATAGCAGCGAGCTTCAGGTACTCATACATATAAAAATATTTATTTATCTAATCCAGAGTTCCCCAAACTTTTTTGTGTCATAGACCCCTGGTCATGTTTTTCCGTGTTGGGTAGACCCCTACTTGCCTGATATTGATTTCCTGTAAATTTCTAACTGTAGTGAAGTTTAGTGTTAAAATCTTAAAGTAAACACATATGTTAATTTATACATTTATCAATTGAATTTAAATTATTTAAATAAGACAGAAAATCCAGCAGCTGTATATTAAAAATATTTTTTGATTTTTCCGAAAACATTCCATAATACGAACATCTTCTTGCAACAATTAGCTCGAATTATAGAGATTGCACTGTAATTATAATACCAATTGTAAAACTTTCAAAAAGGAACTATTGAGGAGTACTCGCGACTACAAAGCGAATACCAACAACCTACAACTTACACAATTTTATTAACATATAATATTTTTTTACTTCATTGATACTATTATAAATAATGTATATGTTTTGATATTATAAGATAGTATGATGTAACTAAATAGGTACTATAAGTGTATGTGTTGAGATCCACCATTGTGGACCCCCATTTTTATTTCATGGACCCCCAAATTTTTTTTCGCTGGCATAGACCCCTTGCAGGTTGTCATAGCCCCTAGGGATCGATGTAGACCACTTTGGGAATCACTGATCTAATCATATCAAAACTAAACATATTGTGATGCCTGCCTAGACTATATATTATATTAATCATTTCTTATGTTATCTTGGTTATATCTAAAATATTTGTCCAAAAATGTATTAATAGTTATAGTTTCAGAAATGAACAAAGTTTGTCTGTACACATGGCTGGTCATAAACCGAAGGGTGTATCCTACACTTGCAAAATTTGTCATCGATCATACAGCACAAAAAGCAATTTAAAAACTCATAGTATAACACACAGCAATGAAAGACCTTACAAATGTCATCTTTGTAAAAAGAGTTTTAAAAGAAACCAGGACTTAAAGGTAAGTGTATAAGTATTCTTTTACTGTATAATGTAACATTATGATTACCAGTTAAACAGTTATAATAATTATAATTGTTTCACTCATTATAGTAATTGTAATTATTTCACTTAACTATATCTCCACAATATCTGTGTTATAATTTAAAATTTTTTGTGATATAATGTAAGTTAACGAAAATCAATGCTGCATGTAACTTACTGCAAGAATTATTTTTTAAGGTTTTATTTAATCTGATTATTGAAACAGATTTTAAAATTTTTTAATGTAGTTGGTCATTGGGTAAATAATTTAATATAATATATACCTCAACTATATGAAACTCTTTTACATTCAGTATAGTCTCAACATATTAGAATTACAGGTTTAGCTTGAAAAAACGATATCAGATATGTTTGGCGCAAATACTTTGCGACGTTATTTGAAATCAGTTCAATCATATAGCTCCTGGTGTAACAGGTGATTAACATAGGAACTGTATATAATTGCAAAATGTAGAAAAATATCACTAAACATAAACATTTTATTTTGATTTTATAGTTAAAACATGTATTGTAGGACTGCACGCTTACAATTATGTACAATAAGTGTGTATACAAATGACATGAATGTATTATTGTTTACACTAATATGTATTTTATTTCCAGTTTCATATAAACCAACATACAGGTGCAAAACCATATAAGTGTCCTTATTGTGACAAGTCATTTGCTAGTTCTGGTAACTGTTACTCACATAGAAATCGGATGCATCCAGAAAAACATGCAAAAAGGAAAATAAAGCTATCTAATTTCCAAGACAGTTCATCGATCAAGTCACCTGTTATAATCCCATCAAAAAGTTCTGTAACAACAGTCAAAGGTGTTGTCAAGTATCAATGTCAGTTATGTGAACACAGTTTTATGAAGAGAGATAACTTTACAGTTAGTAATGTCCTTGATAAATTATTTAAATGTAGTGTTAGAAAAAATTAACAGTTTTTGAACTTAAAATTACATAGGCTGCGTTGTTGAATAGTGAACCAACCTTTTTTCTAAGACATAACTTGTTAGAAAATTAAAGTTAAGAATTTCGCTTTGGTGTCATGGTTTAGGCAATTTTATACAGTTTCTCATATTCAGGTTACAGAAAGCCAGAGAAATGAATAAAGACCCTAAATATCGTTTTAAAAAAATAAAAATGGCTTACTATACTATACTATAGGTAGTATACACTGAACCACCTTTATTCCAGCAGTGAACCACAATTTCGGACGGGACATTAGTGGTGTGATGATATGCTCTTTTGATTGATGAATTTCATCTTTGCATTCTTCATCTGGTTGCTTTTTCGGTGTCACGTTTTAGTAGTAACTGTGATGTTCTTTTGGTAATATAGATGGACTTTTTCGATCAGGAGTAATAGCGTGATAAAAACTTGAAGACGTGTCTCTAGATGAGTCGAATGGAGTTGCTGATGCAGATACTTACCGGCTTCTGGTTTCCTTACTGAAATATCAGGATGTCTTTTTTTAAAGAAACGCAACCATTTCAAACCTGACATTTTATCTCTTTCTCATAAGCTTAGTATTTTAATGTCATTAACCTTTGCCATTTCGTACGCCAACTTCCTACATTCTTTGATGGTCAAACCGTAGAACATTAGTGTAGTCTTTGTAGTATTTTAATAATATTTGTTCGTGTTCTTCAGTAAACACTATTAATATCATACCTCGAATCGAGTGATATATTATCACCATTTTTCCGTTTTTTTTTAACGTAACGGTGCAATGTAGGGTAGGGAATTTTACTGGTTTTTGTCGCCGTCCTAATGGGGCTACCATTTTCTATCATTAGTTATGCTGACATTATATCGTCTTTTTTGTGTTTTCCTTATTTCTAGGCCTTGGCATCCTAAAAAAATCAAAGATATTATTGATGTTCAGCATAATACTATCATTGAACAGTGAATCAGGGTCGTAAGGTACACGGTGAACCGGTGCACTGTGTACCATGCGAACCTGGTTCACTATTCAATACACACACTATTCAACTAATAATATTAAAAAAAATAGGTTGTAGGTTGAATTGTCACAAAGCAATATGCTCATAAAATGTCTAAACCTACAACAATATCGACACCATAAAGCTTTTGGTGCTAGAATTAATAACAAAATATATAAAAATCGAGACAAGTACGTGAGAATTCTGTTTTTTTTGGCGAGAAGCAAACAAACCGCTGTCACACATCAAGCTCAAGCCGCGGCCACCGGCTAACTACGGGAGAGGGGAAGGGTGCCTACGAGAAAAGTTTTACCACAATCAATCGAATTGGCAACCTCCTAGTTTTTCAACATGGTGGTGGTTCAAAGTTCCATTTGGTTCACTGTTCAACAACCGACCCTACATGTTGTTCAGTATTAATCAATTGAAGGTATATACATGATATTGAATAGATTTTAGTAATTCAAAGTATTGGGTAGGAAAACATATGTTTCCCTTATATTATAAGTTAATATTATTAATCGAACATTAATTTAAAAAGAAAGGTATGCAAATTAATTAGCAATTTTTTTATGGTAAGTGATGACTTTGCAATTGCATTACAATATTGGTACCCCTAAGAATAAAAATAAGAAGTGGTTTGCACAAAAGCCATGATTTTGTACCCACTGGTGACTTGCATATGTGCAAAACTAATTAAAAGTTAGATAGTTTACCACCGACTATAGGTTTAAACCTTTTTGTTCAGTTAAAAATATGTTCACCATAATTAATATTTACTCAGAACTGAATTTATTGAGGCAAAACTCATTTGTCATTTTTTATACATTTATTTACAGTACCACATGTATCAACACACAGGAGAGAAACCTTTTCAATGCACTTTTTGTACTGAAGAGTTTTTTACTAGAAAAGGTTTACTTATTCATTATGGGAAAGAACACCCTGGTAAAGATCGCCCACTTGCGCTGCTCTCCAAAAATGCACTGCTGAAATAACAAAACTTGCAGTTTTCGTATGACAATGGTGCAAAAATACAGATCTTTAGTTTTGAAATTGAGTAAAAAAATATAATTATAAAAAAAGCTGTATTTTATTAACTACCACATAAGTTTATTAAAGATTTGGAAAATGGAAAAGAAAAAATCATTAGCTTGCTATTACACCAATATATACCGTAAACTATTTGAACTGACCTATCAAAACATTTCAGAGGTACCTTGTTTATATGTCAAAATATCATTTTTCAAAAGACATCCGTGTTATATTTCACCAGATATTAAATATTATAAAATAGATTTTGAAACCATTGAAGCTTACTATATATACCATCTGAAATTTGTACCCATATAATAAACTATTTAAGCAAATATGTGGTATTTTTGTTTACAAAATTTAAGTTTTTATAATAAGTAAACAAACTGAGGATAAGAACAGCTTTCGAGGATATGCGTAAACGTCAATCTGCACCCGGCGAGCCTTTCAGGCTGACCTTGATTATATGTTTATGCGGTATGAGTAGTAGCAATAGGAAAATAGGGGACTATTGTAACACAAAGTTTATTGGGCTTTATCTAGTGTGTATTATCAATTGTACTTGATTTGTTTCGTATAAGTGTGAGAAGAATGATATTTGAACATTAATTTCTCTATTATTATAAGTGAGGGTTTCCTCTATTGACCTAATACCGGGTCAATCCCATTACATAAATTATCCAACAGTTCATACAGAACAGCCGTGATATCTTACTTTTTTAATAGATGTCGTTGTTTACGTAGTTATATTTGAAACGGTGATGGTATTTATTTTGTAAATACGAAGAGAGAATGGAACAGAAGATAGAAGAAAATAACATCGAGCTAATTATGGGAGAAGACGACAGCAGAAATATCTTTATAAAGTTCTGTAGGAAAGTAATAGAAAATACAATAAAAAGTAATAAAACATAATAAAGTATAGAGCAGAGAAAAATAGAATAATTAGCGTAATATCAAAACTTAGAATGAATTAAATGAAATTAAATAATAAAATGTAAATTAGGATAAATATGACAAATGTACATAACTACATTTAAAAAAATGTAAATAAAGAAATAAATTGTGTCTCCTCATTTAACCGCGATGTATGAAATAACGAATTGGGACGAAGTATGAAAAGGAAGACGAAATGAAACCGAGAAAAATTACTATGAGTATGGAAGAAGAAGAAAGCGTGAACAATAAATAAGAAACTAAAAGAACTGTAATGTATAGGCCCTGTCAAATCGCAACAGGGGTTAACGAGTAAAAAAAAAATTATAAACTACGTGTTTTTGGTTTTTGATTGGGTATAACTTTTTTTAATTTGCAACAATTAGTTTTTATGTTTGTTACTTATTTTAAGTAGCATTCTTTTTTTTACTTTTAATTAGTAATGACTAAATTAAACTGTGACATTATATTCAACGCATATTCTAATAGTATTAATGGCATCTAATATTTGTATATGTTACAGTACTACATTTAAAAAAAATAATGTGGCAACTTTAGGTCCAAATGCAGTTTAATATTATAATCTGTATAAGATGCCCTATTACATAACTATTTTATATTCTTGTTATTATTTCTAATTGGCTACATAGATCCGTTAAAGATATTTTAATAAAATTTATTTTGATTTGTTTTGTTTGACCTTTCCGAATGACCTTAAGTTTGAGTAGTCAATAGAATCTACTGCGCATGCGTATGCTTAATGTCAAATAGTATTTGGCGCGCTGATAAGCACGACTTGCTGATCATAATGAAAATATTTCATTTAGTCGTTCAGCAGATACCATACGTTTTCTACGTCCCTTATTATTTTCGTTATATTTGTCAATTTTCTTGCGTATAACATGTCTAACCACGAATTAGTGTTAAACAACAAAATGGCTCGTCAAAACGGAATTGTACAGCCCTTACTTACTGGTATGTATAATTCGAATTACTAATTCATTTTTGGAGCGAATTTTAAAATGCCTCTGAATCGAGACGAAGTTTGCAATTGTAATCTTTGATCGGGGATTTTAAATTCTTATAATCGATATTTAATTACTTATTTGTAACTTTTAATGCCTTATTAAAATTTTAAAGATCCTTACGTGAATTTTTGTATTGTAATAAATAATAAAAATTCTTTTAGATTTGTACCAAATCACGATGGCCTATGCTTATTGGAAATCGGGAAAAGTCAACGATGTAGCTGTTTTCGATTTATTTTTTCGGACTAATCCATTCCAGGGCGAATTTACTATTTTTGCCGGCCTCGAAGAATGCCTTAAGTTCTTAGAGAATTTTCATTATTCTAATAGTGGTATGTATCTTTTCATAAAATATAAAAAATGGTGTATACAAATACATCATATATATAACCATTATATGTAATAACTTTTTGTTTACAACAACTTAAGCATTCCTTTACAGATATTGAGTTTTTAATGCAGACACTACCAGATAATACAGAACCAGATTTTTTTTCTTATTTAAAAGATCTAACTTGCAAGGACATAAAACTAAGTGCCATTGAAGAGGGTTCTGTTGTATTTCCAAGGTTAGATTTTATGGTATCTTTTGCAAAATGTGTTTTCTAAGTTGTGGTGTAATTTCTTGGATGCGGTCATCGTAGTAAGAACTTGTGAACAAGTCAAACTACCATACCATTCATTGCATTTGCACTAGTAAGCAAATACTACTGTGTTCCCGTAAGGCGTGTAAATAGTGAAATTATTAGAGAGAAAACTCACTTAAAAATTTTGAGAAGTACCTGATTCTTATGATTAGGCGTTATTTATCTAATCAAATGAGCCTGTTTATATACAATTTAAACACATACTGTAGCCCCGAGTCCTATGAAATTGTAATACTTGTCATGAAGACTAACTGTGCCTAATATCTCGTAAGCATAAAAATAATTCTTATTTACAGTATATAACTTAAAATTAAAAGATTACACATAATACCCACAAAAATGTAATAAACATTTAAAAAAACCATTTAATATTTGTTAAGTCATTTTTATTTGAAAAATTGTCTTTTATTTAACAATTTTCTTAAGAATGTCTATATTTTATTACATTAACTTTTTGAAAATAAAAGCAGAAACTTTATAAAATTTAATACACTTTTTACATGAATTATAATACAGTAAAAAAATTATGCACTAAAGAAAATTTAAATAGTGATTAGTGTTTTAAATATAATACTTATTTGTCTTATTTTGCAATTGCCAAAGGTAGTGGGGTACAAAATATGTAGAGGTATAAAGTACACCCATCGTAAAACTTGTATTATAAATATCTTGTAAAGTTTAAAATAATTTTATAATTATTACTTTACAAAAAATATCATTAATGAGGACTAGAACTATGAAATAATTACAATTTAAACCGAAATGAACAAGAAGTCCACAATTCTTGTTTTTAAGTTTTTTTATCAATTGTTATATGATCTGCACAGTGGTTATTCTATCAAAAAAGTATCATCTAAAATTTGTCGCAATAAAAAAGTGATAATATGATTATGTCTACAAAAGGGAACAAAAATATACCTGTCTAGTAGAGAACCTTTTCTTTGTGGTCGGTTAATATTTTATAAGTGTATACTATAAGCGATAGGGGCTGCCTATTGTTTTTACTTTTACACCCTATTTTACTTCTTAAAAACGTCATTTCTGTAGAAAAACGCTAAAACGAAGAAGAATAAAGATGTATATATTTTTACCTATCCATCTATCTTATGTTAGTTACGTAATTTTAACCTATTACGCCCAAATTAGCGAGATAATTTTTGATATTTAGATAATTTACAAGTTAAAATAGAATCTTCCGTCATGTAATTTATCACAAACAATTTTTGAAAACATTAACATCTTTCAGATAAGAAGTTCTTTAAGTTTGTTTCAATTATAAACAATGCCTAGTATTAATTTTAATAAAAAAAAAAAACCAAAGCAACGAAACAAACAGTACGTTAAACTGATGAGAACTGATGCGCGTGCTCGTAATTGTAGTGTTGGTAAAGATGTTTACACAGTACAACATCGCACTTATCGTCGGACATAAGATGTTGAGACACCGTGCGTTGGCTTCTTATTCCGACGTGGGCTATGGAACACCCCAAGTCCATCTACCAAGCAGTCCTTCCCTTATGTTAGTGTACAACCTTCACCTTAAATTGACCGCAGATGAAATGGGAGCAGAGACACAATTACCGTCACTACTTATTTCGCCGCCGCATCTATAGTTCTACAGAAGTTAGTCGTAAAAGGTAGGGAGAACGACGCCTCGCATTTCTGAATCTCCTCTCCTCTCGCGACTCTATCGACGTTATGTGAAAAACCACCTCCCACCTCGTAGCTCCTGGGCATGCATCGTGAGTAGGCCACACAGTGGTAATCAGTCCACGGTTTTCGAGCCTCACTGCAGCAACAAGACGGAAACCAATTCGTAGAAAGTTTAGTTACCATAGTAATAGCTAGAGTCTTTATTACCGGAACATAATAAAGTTTGCACACTACTACTGTATAGCGTTAGAAATAGGCGCTGCTGGATAAACGCCTAGACGATTTCCGTCAAGATACCTACAGCAAATTTTTCTATTGGGACTAACAAATAACCTGGTTTTCAGAGTACCCCTGTTACGAATAGAAGGTCCCTTAATAGTTGCACAGTTATTGGAGACGACTTTACTGACCTTGGTTAACTTCGCAAGGTAAGCTCCTGAGGAACAGAAATTACATTGTGAACGTTAAAGTTGTCAAAATCGCACATGCACTTACGAAAATATATCTTTGATGTTTTCAATCGCGAGCATTTTAATGTCATTAGTTTTAGCGTTAAAAACCTTATCCGCCCACTAGTGGCAGTAACCAGACCTGTGTATCTATTTTTATCAGTGTTTTGCATGATTGGGTAAATTAATTTAATACTGATCATTTAGTTAACATACAGATATCGTATTAATGCGGAAAAATCGAAACGGGTCAAAAAAAATATTGCCTCTGACACAATATGTTACAATTTTCTATTTATATTTTCTAATAAATATATAGCCATCCTGATCGATCTTTACTTGTAATAATAATGTAGTTCTATGGCTTGCCAATAAAAAATAACACTTATTAAGTTCTACGTACATATTGTATTGGCCTAAATGGCGCTAGTGAATGTCTAACTAAATACCTGACCTTAGTGATCACGATGTCTTGTAATAAAAATACCGTTACTGGATAACTTTATATTCTTCTTCAATAATGTATATAACTGTTTATAGACATAATATCGCATGCACCAGTTATATATACGGTAGATTTTAAATATTTAATTTACTCCCGTATAAAAGCCACAATTTTCTGATTTTATTCTATGAAAAGCGCATTGGAACTGTAAATCATAAAAATCGTGTCTCAATAGGTATAATATTACCTAAGTCTGACATCGACATAAGTCTTTTAATCACTCATCACCGAAGAAATTTTATTTCTGATATGTAATGGGTAGAAACTTAATTATTTTTTCTTTGTTTATTATTGAGTTAATTTTTTGTTGGTTTATTTGAAGATAGTGATCTATTTGTTTATATTTTAGTTTAATGGCTACAAATGCGGCCCGTTATAGAATGGTTGCCGGTAAAAATGTGTCTTTGCTCGAGTTTGGCTTGCGGAGGGCGCAGGGTCCCGACGGTGGGCTGTCGGCATCGAAATACGCCTATATCGGTAAGTTTCGATCGCTAATTTTATAATTACAATAAAGCGAAAACTATGTTGTCTCAACTTATTGATTACATTAGCGTGTTCCTGCAGATTGGGTTGCCGGTGTAACCGAGCCAGCCGTACCAGGCACCGACCCTTCTTGTATAATAGAACACGCGTCGCCGCATCATTGACTCATAAGAAGCCTCACTAGCTAACACATATATATATATAATCTGTTCTAATCATGCAAAGTTCGCGTGTGTCAGAGTAGCTATCATGCAGGCCCTTGAGGTGGTAATCAAAAATTGGTACATATTTAGTATTTACAGTAAAATAATTGCTACATCCTTATTTTTGAAAAAAATAGGAATATTAAGATAGGGTTTACGGGACGCGTCGTTTTGAGTCAACAATGATTATTAAAAATTTCACTATACATGCGTGTGCGTGTGCCCGAATTTTCAATTCTTTAATCCTTTACGGCAACTTGCTTTATATTTCTTTTTCTAAAAAAGGAAATATAAGGATTGATGTATAAAATTACTATAGCTACGAAAAGGAAACAATGAAATTGTCCGTAAACCTAATGTTAAAGAGACCAGCAATTCTAACATCAGGGTGGCTGTTCAACAGCTCCAACGTGGAAACTGCAGAATTAAAATATTATTTTTTAATCAATATTTGCTACATATTTGCTGTTTTCTTCCTTTCAAGTTTGAACTTTGTAGTTGGAACAGAAAAGAGTTATGACAATCTTTTCCAAACCTTCAACGCAAAAATATGAGATTGACAGAAAACAACGTACAATTGGAAAGAAAACTTCACAATTGTTATAACTTAGCACACCCGCATCGCGATTGACTCCCACTTTTGGTAATACCATTATCATTGTTCAAGCTTACGGTCATGTTAGGTTTGAAATCTTTGGCTTTATTATAATCATCACAATCTTTTAATTCTAGAAGACATGCAGAAAAATTTTGCTCTGATATCAATATGCTTAGACTAGGAATGATTAAATAGTTTTTACTTATTTTAACGCATAAACATTGTATAATCCTGATGTCAGAATGGCTGATCTCCTTAACCCTTTGCACTCGAGAGGTGACTCTCACTCACCAGAAGATGTAACCCCGCAATTCGAATTTTGATTATTGTTCAACAAAAGAATCGCCTACGTACAGTGTTAAAATATAAACATTTTATACGACAACTTGTGTACATAATCATTAAAAAGTAAAATTAGAATATCAGTAAAAGCCATATTATATGTTTCAAATCGAAGGCTTGTTCGCGCGAAAACATACTCTCGAGTGCTAAGGGTTAATATTCTTATTTTTATTAAATATACGATAGCAATTATTTTATTGTTAGTAGCAAATAGATAGCATTTTTTGTCACCCGCTTAAACTTCTGGGTGTTAGGAGACCAGTCATTCTGACGCACGCCAAAGTTCGGTCTTGGACATTGAAAGTTTTCTATTGCACCGGACTATTTTAATTAAAAAGCTTTTTTGAAGCTTATAATTAGACTTGTTACATAAAAGTTTAGGCATTATTTATTATTTAAGTAAAGAGATTGAAATGAATTGATGCATTTGAAACAAGCAAAGAACTAGGAGAGTTAATAAAAGAACCGTGATTCATTGTGTGAAGGGGCCATTTGATAGTTGAAACTTTCAGTTTCTTTCTCGTAGATACTCTGAGCGTCAGATTATCAGGATATATTGTTTTTCGATATAAAATGTAAACTTTTTGGATAATGCTGGGCATGGTACATTGTTTACAATATATTTATCTAGCCGGCACCCGCCATGTTCTTTGGGCGTAACCAATTTTCAATGAACGTTGACCCCCTGTTTTCCCCTTCTTAAAGATGGAATTTCATAAAACCTTTTCTTTGTGGACACCTATACAAAGAACACATCCTCCAAATTTCATGTCCTGTAGGATCAGTTAGGATATTTGATAATACAATATATTTCTATAGTAAGGGAGGCACTCGAGATCAAATTAAACGTGTTTTAGTGAGTGTTAAAATTTTAAATTGTTTTGTTTTATGCTTTATATCACTGTCTTCTGTAAATTTTCGGTTTTTAATAAGTTTGCCATAGCTATTTGGTATGGTAATAATTATAGTGACGTCGTACTTGGTATTTTATTTCCACTCTCGTCTCGTTTAAATACTTAATCATTTTAGTGCTGCGCAAAAAGATGTGTCTGTGCATTGATAACCGTCTGGATTTCACGATTTTTCTGGGATTTAAAAAAAAGCATATAGAATCCTAAGAAAAACAATATTTACATAATGTAGGAAGCAGTATCAATTATAGGTTTGTCAAAAATAAGTGTTTTAGCCAAATTCTTATTTTCAGTTTTGTGGAAAGCACAGGCAATAAGAGTTTCGCAATATATATTTACATCCAAATTCTCCACTTTCCGTCCTGAATTTTACATCCGGTCTCATATTTTGCTTACATGTACGAATAATCGAGTAAAAGTATATAAATACCCACAAAAAAATAAATAAAAAGAACACGCGTCGTGTGACAGAAGTAGGATCATGCGCTGCCCAAGTGTATAACAGCATTATTTCAACTTAAATGTAAATAAAGCTATCATCATGAGGAGGCTTATCAAAAGATTATATCTGACTGAAAGATATGATAATTAAGATTATATATCTCCTTTAATAAATAAGACAATGGATTTTTAACAACGACTTAATTTTATTTATGTTTTGTAAGATAATAAAACATTAAGTATGGGTGGGTTAACCTTGATTTGAATAATAACATATTTACTAGGAGAAATGTTCCAGCTGTACATGCATACTAAAGTTTTATTGTTTTTGGTTTTTTATCTGTGGATTTTTTATGGACAAATACTTGACCTCGATTTTACCTGATGTTAAGTGACAATGGGAACCATAAATAATTAATTGTGTTTGCCTAGAATACTTCTGGCTCTTTCATTAATCTCTCCAAACACATCAATTCTGTTAATGGTGGCTATTTAACGTTGACAATTGTAGCTAGCCAGGTCAGTTTCAGAAACCCTACCACCTTCCAAAGTTCAAAACTATATCCACCGATATTTATAAAATAATGACAAATTTTATTTTCAGATAAAAACTTAAAGTAAATTGTAAGATGTCTAGTTCGTTTAAGCTTACTTGTAAAAATAACTTGCAAATGTTTTGATTTCAGGTGGATTCGACGGAACAAGTAATGTTCTAGCTGGGAAAATGTTTAACATTCCCGTTAAAGGCACTCACGCGCATTCATTTGTTACGTCATTCAGTACGCTAGATGATATAAGTTCAGTCGTCATAAGACACGCGGAAACACAAAAACAGTATAATGTAATGGAGCTAGCGATAGATTGGCGAATGCGCGTCTCATCTATAGTGGACGTGTCCCCTGAAGAAGCGAGCGACGGTGAACTCGCTGCTTTGATATCCTATGCCATAGCTTTCCCTTCGGGTTTTTTGGCTCTTGTGGACACCTATGACGTGAAGAGGTATAATTTTCAAGGCTTACGACACGGCCAACGTATAAATGGGCATTCTGGCTACAATAGCAACTGTGGATCCAATGTCAATAGAATAAACAACTCCACGAATATACATAATACGTATGGAAATAGCACGGTCGAACGCACACTGAGGTAAACTTGCAAAAAGACACAAATATTCACACTGGTGTTTGATAAAAGTAATTATTTATTGTTTTGCATTATTCTTATCATCGTGTATTTGTAAGTTTGTGGATTTATAATAGATAATGGCTGGTAAGTCACTGGTACAGCCGTCATCGTTCAATTTTCATATTTAGGGTGGGCACGAACTATTCACATTAAAGGGATATACATTAACAACACCAAAACAACGAACGCTCACCATGGTCAGAGTTTACAAATCATTTTGTTTAGCTTTAAAAGTGAAGCGCTTGTTGGACAGCGCCTTATATTTTCACAGAGGACCTCCTTACATTTTGCTTCAGTGTGACGTGTTGTCCTGAACCTGAGAACCAAAAATAGGGACAATTTTGTCATTGGGCACAGTTGCATTGTATAGGGATATGCACTCACACATACACCTTAATTAATAATACTTGCACGGTACTCTTGTTTCATTATTGTACAGCATTATTTGGTTAAAAAGTTGCAATGGGTTTTATTTTTAGTGTTTGTTTTAATGTTGCTTTTTAACATAGCACAATTTTCCATACCAAAGATTATGTTTATTGAGTGGTTTGTAACTCATTCATAACGTTCATGTTCACACAGATTTTTACTAAAATTGAAAACGATATATTTAACTGCCATTTACCGCGTTTATTTTCTATATTTTTTACCATTGGCATAGTTATATCATAGTTTTTTTATATAATTATGACATTAACAAGAACAACCTA
Organism: Pharmacophagus antenor; assembly: GCA_018245475.1. Lineage (NCBI taxonomy): Eukaryota > Metazoa > Arthropoda > Insecta > Lepidoptera > Papilionidae > Pharmacophagus > Pharmacophagus antenor. The sequence goes on along the minus strand of DWQX01000287.1, from coordinate 29,895 downwards.
CACAGTTGCGTAAATGCAAAAGGATAGATACATAGATTACTGTTAAGAAATTTATTGAAAGTATATTCTTTTGTTTACGCGGATAAACGTAAGACTTTATAATTCTACTGGAATGTTTAAAGGTGAATTAAAACAATTATAAAATATCGCCGTGATGAAAGACGATCTCCAAAGTTCAAATAAATGAAGTTACTTTTTCAAAAAACACATAAATATCCCTAAGGTTAGGCTTTGGAAATTTACAAAGTATGGGAGACCCCGGATGCTCTCTTTTGTCATTTACCAATGCAAATCATCAAGGATTCTAAGAAGTTTTTCAAAACTTAAAAGATCTTATAAAATCTATTTTTTTTTAATATTCATTTAAAACACTATTTCAAAGTTAACACGTAAGCTAGTTGCATTAATAAAAATAGCGTATAAGTGTTCCAAGCCTTTGTAACGAATTTCTGGAATAATAAGTGTAGTTTTAAAATAAGTTACCTTTGCTTACTAAAATTCTTCGTAATGTACATTAATGGCATGTCTTTATGCAAATAATAAAATTTCTTTGTTGGCTAATACTAAATTATTTTATTTTATTGATATGTTTAATTTGCTTGATTTAAGATATGAATCTTCTTTATTATTTAAAAGGCCACCCTCTGAATTTTTAGGGTTTTCATTTACTTACAATGGTGTCCAAAATTCCTATTTTTTTAACAGGAGTGGTCTGCTTAATTTTTGCGCGGTTGCCTTAGCACTCAATGATTGCGGATATAGAGCGGTGGGCATTCGTATAGATAGCGGCGACTTAGCTTACCTGTCAGTGCTAGCTAGAAATACTTTCGAGCAAATCGGTGAAGCGTTCAAGCTGCCTTGGTTTTCCAAACTAACAATTGTCGCATCGAATGACATAAATGAAGAGACCATACTTAGTTTGAATGAACAAGGACACAAAATCGATTGTTTTGGTATAGGAACGCACTTGGGTAAGTTTTTTTTCCAACATATTTTTGTCTTTCTGCATACAATAAATATAAATTCAAATTTAAAATACAGTTTGTTCTATTATGCCTTCATAGACACTTTTTAATGGTCAAAAGATTCTAACGCTGTAATGAATAAAACTAAAAATGTCACTTACTGCGTTCGAAAAGTTATCTATTATAATATAATATCATTTATTTATAGTAACATGTCAGCGGCAACCAGCTTTAGGATGCGTTTACAAATTGGTTGAAATAAACGGGCAACCACGCATCAAGCTAAGTCAAGACGTAGGCAAAGTCACTATACCCGGCCACAAAGAGGTAAGCAAATGAGATCGCTATAATTTAAACAAATGTGCGTACAACGCATATCATTGAGGTCAGAGAGCTGGGGCAGCGGGTCGGTTACCATTTGAAAGTATAAATCAGTGCGATAGCCCAATGTAGTTTGTTAATCAACGATAAGGTGTTTCTCAACTGGACGTCTCTCTCCTTTATTCCTTCTTTTATGTATGCTTACAATGACGTCAATTTTTACTAAGTAATCCGATAGTGTTTGTTCTTCATTTTGTTTGAAAGAGTATTTTACTGTACCATAAAATTTTTAAAACAAATTTCAACTGCAAAAGCAGAAAAATAGAAAAGATCTATGTTAATTACTTTTGTTCAAACATTGTTTTTTCTATTTCTTTTTATGTCTGTTCCACTTTTTGATAAAAAAGAAGTTATACTAAATATATTTTAACAAAAAAAGTAATGGCTGACTTTATTTTTTACAATTGATAGTAAAATTAATTTTAGTTGTTGAGCCTTGAACTTTTGTACGATAACGCTTATCGTACTTTCGAAATATAATGTGTAACCAATAAATTATATTGATAAACTGTGAAGAACACAGAGCCTTCTAAATTATTGCTTTTTAATTTTTGTTTGCCTTTGTTATTATTATATATATTTATTGTAATTTAACGTTTATTGTTAGTTCAGTACAGACAATCTCTTTATGGGTGTAATATTAATTGTGGTATCAGTTTTGTGAGCGAGCACATGTGCATAATAATTGGGACTAATTTTGTTCAAAAGTTTTTATAATATGTAACTATGAATTATTAAGCTATTATTAGTATTAACAATGTTGCATAGATAATTAGTGAGTTCATGATAAAATATCTGTGTGGACTAATTTAGAATCAATGTTGACTTTGGACATAGTATTATTAATGCTATTAATTTGCATTTAGGGAGACTGATAATTGAAGTTGTTAACATAGAGCAAATTATTATTATTGTATGAGCATGTACGGACTAACATTGTTGCTTAACTATAAACTTTAAATTTCAGGCATATAGGTTATTTGGAGCAGATGGTCATGCTTTAATAGATCTACTACAGAGGTCTACTGAGCCCGCGCCAATTATAGGTCAAAAAGTGCTGTGTCGACACCCATTCCAGGAATCTAAAAGAGCTTACGTCATACCAAGCAAAGTTGAACATCTTTATAAGGTAATATTTGCATTTATTTCTTCAATAATATTGTAATAAGTATAATATTAGAGGAAAAAAAACGTCACTTCTATTATTTACATGTCATAATTTGAATTATTTATTTATAACATTAGTATGAATGTCTAAAGTACAATTTTAAACAAATTATAAAATAAAACACTTGTTATTTATCAAAATAATCGTCTGTTACTGTTTAAATAACTACTTAATTTTACTAAAGACGAAACGAATTTACTGTTATGTGAACAATTAGGATTTTTTCCCCAAAAATGTTATCAATAACTTAACAACCTAAGCAAGACATTAATAAGTTATTGTATAAGATACAATTACCGTTAAAAATATTTTATGTAGATAAAGCTTGTTATCAATTAACTGTAAAAAATATATAATGGAATTTATTATGTGAACAACAATTTTTTTTTCCAAAAACAGTATCAAAAAGGCAACCACCTTAGTTAGACAGTAATAAGTAAGCACAAAATATAATTACGGTTAAAAATATTTCATATAGATAAAGCCTGCATAATCAATTAATAGTAGAATGTATATGTTTTTTAGGTTATTTAAATAAAAACTTAATTTTACTGAAGTTAAAATGGCATTTGTTGTTATGTGAACAAACAATTAGGTTTTTATTTTTTTCAAAAATGTTATCAAAAGCCTAACAACCTAAGCAAGACTAAATTAATATACATAATGTATTTGTGGTTGAAAAAATTTCATATAAATAAGGCCTGTGTTGTCAATTGTAACTTTATAATTCTTTTAGGTTGCTTAAGAAACAATTAATTTTACATGTAGTGATGTGCCTACAGGATAAGCCCAAACACTTAAATACTCGACATAATAACAGTAGCTAATGAAAATTATATGATTTCTACGTTATACGTTTCAGGGTCGTCGTGGTTTTAATACGTAGTTTCAAAAAATATTTATTAATTTCTGTTTACTTAATTGCTTTAGTATACTCATTTTTTTTTATATTGCCACACAAGTTTTATATTTAATTAAATATAAAGCTTGTATGGGTCTTAAATAGTTGAGACATATTGCTGATTTCGAACTTTTGCGTATGATTTATTATGCTCTTGATTAGTCTGTACTTGGTTATTGCATTAGAGTATGCGACGAAACTTTTAAATCTCATATGCTGCAATTAGAACGATCACAGAGATCTTTATTAAAAGTTGCAACACTTAATCCGTATTTCATAGCTGCACATGTATATAATAAACTCAACAAAATAATTAATATTCATCCATTATCAAGTTATGACTTGAAGAAAGTAGTAAAAAACTGACTCCTAGGATTAGATTACATTGAAACTGAAGGGTTATTGATTTAATATTTATTTCATTTTCTACTCCATTACACTTCTAACTTCTCTTGCTAGCTTACACTCACAGATTTACACTAACACACATGCAAATAATCTCACTTACATTAACAAGTACACTCATATAGACATACACATTCTCGTCAGTCTTAGAAATTCCTTCAATTGATATGTTGGTAAACAATTTATTTAAAAAGATGTTTTTTTTGTAAAATTGTTAAAGTTTAGTTTATGTCAAAAATTGGGAGAGGACACTGAGTTTTGTAACACAGGTGTAAACCTAGCTCGGAAGTCAGGGACTTGATCTCTATCGTTGTAATTTTTTAACAGTAAAGATTTATTATTATTATTATTGTACTAAAAACCGGAGTTAGTATTCTAAGCCGGGTTTAAGTCCCAAATTCGATAATTATGTGTATTCACGAAACCATACATATGAAAATGCGCTTCATCGGATAAAATGCCTTTTCGAAAAATTGGTATCGAACTTCACTTTGCTCCATTACCCATTGAACCAATTGCCGGCACTTTCCGTGGTCTGCTAGTTTGAGCTCCTGAGTTAACTGAATCTTGTACGCATGAAGGTGGAGGTCTTTAATCAAAATTCGCTGCGAAGTGTTTAGTGAAATTTAAAGTTGTTGAGAACGCTGACGAATTGATGTTTCGGGTTTTCGACGACACTCGTTTACAGCAGCAATGTTTTCTAGAGATCGACCGGTATGTTGACGCAAAGGATTCTTATTATCCATAATCGACCCAGTTTCTTCAATTTCTTTGACCACTCTTCGAATGGTTGATATATTAGGTGCATTTCCTCGGCTGAAAATTTTGCGAAGTTTGCGAGCGGTTTCAGCGTAACTATTCTCAATTTTGTAATGAGTTTTCACAATTATAACGCGTTGTTCTTTCGAATAGTGCTCCATTTTTAATAATCGTGATAAACATAGGTGACAGCTGTCAAATTTTAGAGTTGCCACTTGCATGAGAAAAATAAATTTTAAAAAGTGCACTCTTACTGAGACACCCTTTATATATTGAAAATATATTTTCAAATACCATCTGTATGGTATTTGAAAATATATATTTTATAAAACAGAACAATTAGATACACAGGTTAAGAATTTTTTCATATGACAACGACTGCCTCTGTGACGCAGGTTTACCTGCTTGCCATATAACACGCTGGTCCCTAGTTCGAATCCAATCTGTCTGGATCGTGTTATGATTATCTCAAATCCGTCTGGCTTCCTACCTTTCTCTAAGTCAATCTGGCCGTCATAACAGCATTGGTGTATCTTACGTATACCGTACCAGACAATTCTGAGCGAGCACGTGTCACTATCTATGGTTTGGGTACGGCGCTCTGCACGTTGAACATGCACTCAAACCTGACAAATTTTCGAATGCTTCAGAAACTTTCAACTTGGAATACATATTAAAAATCTATCTATCCTACAGAAAGTGGATAAAAACATCTTTTGTTTGCGCTTGATATTGAAATAAATTCTTAAGTTATCGATTGATTCGAAAATAAACTATGTAAATGCTCAAAACGAAATGTCTCCCGTACGCAATGTGGTAACACAATGTTTCAATTGGAGTTAAGGGTTATTACTTATAAAAGGAATGAAGAAAATAAAAGAACAGCAGAGCAGAATGGAATTTTGGTGGCAACTAATCATAAAAAGGAGTTTCTGGATAACATGTTCATACACTACGTATTGATTTATAAGACAGATACGTTACCCTAGTAATTTTACTAGCTACAGCGCCCTTCAAAGTGGAACACTTTATTAAGCTTGGCCTAATCAGTGTATATAACAAGTTCACTATTAAAGGAGTACTGGAGAGATGGCCGCATCTGCATTGCTCTAAAGCCGTTGTGTGAGGTACGCCAGAGAGTACAGTCTTCTCTGCGTACACTACGTCAGGACATAAAGAGAAATTTGAATCCCACTCCATACAAGGTTAGTGGTGTAAGTTGACTATAAAAATTTTTATAATAACTATTAACCCTTCGCAGCGGCATCGCTTAACGAATATTTATGAAAATTTCGCTATCGTTAATATAGTAAATAAGCAGCGCTTTGCAGCTGCGAACAAAGTTGGGCTGTAAATGCTACTTCGCGTGATGGTGAAAATTTGTAGGCAGCTATATACTGACATTTCTTCGCAAGGGGTTATAGTGCATAATAATTTATAAAAAATATTGCTTGCTGTGTCACGTTAAGACATATATGTGAGAGCATAGTTTGGTGATAGTGTTTTTCGAATCCTGACTAGCTGTCATCCTCAATGTCAATCTATCACCATAATGGCATTGCTGTGTTTCGGATGTTCTGGATCTGTGAGAGTTAGAGTATTCTAGATATGCATGCTTCATCACCTACGGCCTCATTTTCATTTAACATCTTGTGAAATTAATCAAAATTGTTAGCTCATTCCTGATGAAAAAAATTAAGCTCTGCTGTGATATCTTTCAAGACGACTCCGGGAAATTTAGTTTTAACCGTACCCAATAACCGGGTATTTTTTTGTGTCCAATATTTTTAAATTAGTGATGATTAATAGTAAAAAGTAATTGGAGCATAAAATAATTACTTTTGAAGATTAATGGTTTTTGTTTTTTAATTTTCAGTGTGTAGAAATTTGTGTAAACTAAACTATGTATAACAAAACTACGTAAATAAGAATGATATTTCGTATTTAATTCTCTATACAAACTACAAAAAACTATTGCTTAAAATCACATAGCAATTGTGCGATACCTCGTTAACCTGTGTCCCGAACGACGGATAATGCAAGAATATTTATATCTCGTCAACGGCCCCGAATGATGTAATAGGAATAAAGGGAAACCTCGTCATCCGTTCTCAGTGTTAATATATAAATAATATTTCAGGTGGCGGTTAGTGATGATCTTTATACGTATATTCACGACCTGTGGCTTCAGAATGCACCTATAGGGGAATTATCGTGAACTTTGTGGGAGATCAGGTCCCAAAAAGGTTAATCAAAGCTTATAAAACTGCAATAACTGGTTTGGTACAATTGAACTAATACGTATTTAACTCTGGGACCGTGGTATTTTTATTATTTAGGTGTATGGTTATTCAAGTGTTATATTTTTTAATTTAATGATTAAGTATAATAGGCATATTATTTGAAGTAAAAAATATTGTAACAAAAGTCATCTCGTATGACTTTTGTTGAAGAAATTTAAGTACACGTGAAATTTTATTATGAAAAATCTATAAAATCTTATTATATTATCAGAAATTGGATATTTTTTAGTGTTTATATAAAAATTTTGTTTTCAATTTATTTACATTTTTTTAGTTTTTATACTTCAAAATGTAATTTACGTGTAACAAAAATAAGTATTGTGCACACTCTGTTCGTCTTTTGAATATATTAGGTGATTAGGGGGTTTTGCTACAGTGTCCCATGTTTTACCTAACGTAGTTCTAATCAACCTTAACTGAAAATTTTATAGTGCATTTTACCTTAATCATTTAAAATACCTTGTATTTTTTTACATTTTAATATTGTCGAACAAACTAAAACAAATGAGCCGCTAAAAATATTTAATTAGATTTATTTCATTAAAATTTTTAATGATTACTAATTATTTTTATAAAACTAGTCAAAAAAAATCCCGAGAATATGCCTATATACCAAAGCAATTATATGGAGAAAACTTTATGAAAGAATATTATTGTGTGAAATATACTAGTATTATTTAATATATTTTTCAATAATTTCATTAATAATTTTTTTTTAAAACATGTCTATAATAGGCCCAGAAGTAATATCAAAATTGTTGCTATTAAAATAAAATAAATTATTTCCATAACTTCAAAGGTTTGGTGGATAATATTAGCCTGTAATAAATAATCACGACAATGATAAATGACACTAAATATGATTAAAAATTTAATAATATATAAAAAAAATCTTTCCTAAGTGTAATAAAAAAAGCAGTAAATCGTCATTCGTCTTTGAGTTTGTCTGGCATAAATCTTGATGTCAACACTTTAAAAATTCTATATGACTGTTTATTTTACATTTGGTTTTGTAATTAATATTTAAATAATTTAAAACTATGAACTATATTATTTTATTTAAAGATAAGGTAGAAAACAATAATTTAGTTTTTTTTTTCATATATGCAGCAAAATGAACAAAGTTTAGGCTACTTTTTTTCGTGTACTTTTATTCGACTACTTTGTGATTTCTAGCTAAGGGGTTGTATGGATTAACTTTCTTATGTACATTCTCGAATTATGATTTCCTTGCCGTACAGACATTTTAACACTTAATATTTTTTGTTTACTTTTTAACACATTCATTATTTTCCCTTACTGGCCTAGCACTATGGAAATATGATCTATGCTATACATAAAACATGAGAAAACATTTATAAAAAAGAAGATTTTAATGTAAATTTTTCGCTAGATTAGTATGGGCATTGCAAAATTGCTACAAAATATATATTTTTTGTACACAAATATATTTAGGTGTTATCTCTAATAAAACATTTTATAGTGTAGCAAATAAAAAACACTGAAATATTTATTAGATTTCTAATAAAAACCACTAGACAGCTAGACTTATAACTTTAATTACATGTTGCACGATTAACTTTTCGTAGAATTTAAATGCAAACATGTTTTTTTTTACTTGTAATCCTAGAAAACCTAAAAAAACAGACCCTAAAGGGTTAAGATCGCTTTGATTTTCGCAGTTTAAACTGTCTTAAAAATTTTAATTTGTAAGTAAACAAAGATCTTCAACTATTTTAATTAAGTTTATTTTATTACGATAAATATTTTATGGTACAGAGTACCTGAAAGATAGTAGTAATTTTATTGCGTTTATGCAAAATGCAAACAAGTACAGGTTTTAAATATTTACTATATTTATATATTTCATCAGTGTTATTATATCAGGGATCTGCAAAAGTTTTATTTGATTTTACAATAGTAATTTTTGTTACTTTTCTGTAAAACATATATGTTGACGTCTCATTTAGTCAAAACTACACCATGCAAATAAATTTCTAGAGACACAAGTGGAAGTGTTTAATCAAGCTACAATGATATTTAATGATTTAAATAAAAAAGTATTGGTATAATGTTGAAATGTCATTATTGTTGAATTGTCATTTCCATGTTTGTAATAAATAACACTGTTCAATATTTCTAATATGGTATTAGTGCCTTTATTAAATGCTACATAATAAAAGAAAGCACATTTTTGTATAATTTTTTAATGATAAATAATATACTTATTTTAAACCTGCTTGTATTCAGTGAGTAGGTATTAATGATTTTCTAATAAAAGAACATAGGTACACATTTGTTTTATTTAGAACTGCCGTCCATTGCAATAATTACTCTGCAAAATACTAAGGAAGATTTGAACCTTAAACCCTGAATTCTGTCGATGTTATACATAACTCGGCTACTCGACTGATCTAGGAGCTTAAAATTTAGAAATTTAGAAATCTCCCAATATTTTAAACATTTCATGAAAACGGCCACTTTTCGTATTAATGTAGTAAATGCAGAATGTCTATGTTACAACTTTACTATTATAATTTAGATTGAAATATATGCAGACAATTGTTAATAATGAGAGAGATATAGAAAATAATTATAATATTTTTGTGAAAAATAGTTTCTAGTTTATGATTTTTACTTAGCTTAAATAAAATTTATAGAGTTTAAGTCTCGATAACAGCATTTTTAAAATAATCACTAAATCATGTTTTTGTTGTACATAGTCTGTCAAAAGAGTTCAAAAATATTTTAAAAACAATGATAACAAAGTAGACTATTTGCGATTTTATTTCGATATTATACCCAATCTGTAAATATCTACAACATAGATTTTATACTATAGTTGATCTACATAATATTGAAATTAGATACAAATAATCTGTGGTTTCCTATCGTGACAAGTAACTAACCTTAACAAGACTGATTTTTTTATCAATTTTACGTAGGTATTTAATTTTATAAATAAGCGTACGTGTTCCCGATCTCTAGAAGAAATTACATAATTTCTGGACGTTCAGTAAGTTTTCTATAATTGCTTTATTATTACTCTTTTTTATTAGTTTTATCCGCTTTAGCCACAGCTTATGCATATAAAGTTATAATTATTATTTTTCATGATTAACAACAAATGATAACAAATTGTGATTCACCACCGTTCGGAATAGAAAAAACCATATTCCTCTAAAATTAAAATGATACTATTAAATTACAACAATAGTTATTTGGCTAACTGTACATTGGAATAAGAAGTATTCTAATGTATAGTGATTGCAATACAATAAGTATTTCTTTAACAATTACTTTGAATTTTAACGTTAGAGACTGCTTTGTAGGTGTTTGCTATGTTAAATTGTTTTCATTATGAATATTACTTAGTTTTAAACATAGGCAACTTCTTATATATTTGATTACTATTTTGTGTTTTATCTCGTATTTTTGTAAAAGTTATTTTATTTACCATCAGTTCACTCGTATCACTAAAGTTTTATTTAATAAAATTTCACAGAACGTTTATGATTAATTGGTTTTGTAATTTGAGAAGTGTCTATAATTCTAAAGATAGTTTTCTTTGAGGAGTGTTTTTAAGAACAGAGCAAAAGTAGTAGGAAATCAAAAAAAGGTTTGTAAAGTAATGTAAAGATAATAATAAACCATCTAAGCTTAAAAATGTTTACCTTTTTCTTTCAGTTTAAAGAGATTCTATTGTATTTATAATCCTAATGAACCACCAATAATTTCATCAGGAGGCAATTACTGTTTATTGTGACTTATTTAACATTTATACTATATTTTATAGAGTGACATGAATTTTGGTGTAATACAACTTTGTTAAATTCAGTGGTCAGCTATGGTTTGTTTTCAAATTATATTAAGATTAGAGTTTCACAAACATTTCCTATTGGTAGATTACACTAGCACATTTATTACTTATTAAAGGTATTCCTTAGCAACCATTAGATTCACATTGTAGAAATTGGTTACATTACCTAGCAGTTGCACAAATGAGTAGAAATCACATCCATAAGTAAAAAAAATATGTCTAGGGAAATGACAATTCTACCCTGGATATTTAATATTATTATACAAATTTTGAAGGTTCCCACTTACAGATGAAATACTGGATAATGCTTTATACCTGTATTAAGACAACATAAGAGCAACCACAGTAAAGAAATTGTGAAACATGTATATAGAGAAGAATTAAAGAATTATAGATGAGAAAATTATAATCAGTGAAGAGTAAAACTTTAACAGCGCAAATAACAGGGTCAATACAAAGTTTCCACAGAACTTCCTAGATTGTTATTAATCTGAAAAGAATCCATTACACATTTTCTGTCATTGTTAGATAAGGTGTGTTTTAAGGGTCACTAAGCTTGACTTTTCCTTATAAGGAGTAAAAACAAATGTATAGTAAACTGCCAGTCCAAAATTTAACAGCTTGTTCTGCAAACAAGACACAGCAATAGAAGCATAAGACAATGCAACACTAAGTAAATGACAATTTACCATGGTTCGTCTCTTTTGTAAGTTGGCTCTTTGGAAGACCCGTGCTTATCTCACCTGAAGGTTGACATTTGTATAGGAGAAAGCCGAATTGAAACCTCTCTGAATATTGCTTGCTAGAAGAATAATTTAGTAGCAGCAGTAACTTTAACAGTACTAGTAATGGCAATGGTTACGCACTATATTACTGACAGAATTTAGGATCCATTGGCATATTCATTTGGCATTGACAGGCACCAACCAAACTATAATAAGCATTAGTTTTTGTTGGATTATTGATTTTTGTTTTACATTTTCTATTGTTAATTATAGATATGTATTTCTAAATGAATACTTTGAATCAGATAATATGTCATTTTAATCATAAAATTGTTGGAGCTTTTTTTGCTGTAACAACATATCAAATGTGTTTGCAACACATGATATATTTAAATTTTAAATAGTTTTAATATTTATTACCTTTTGCTAATAAAATCTTAAAAATGCGAAAGTATTGGTCTTGTAATAACATATATTTACAATAGCTATTCCTACGCTATTTTTGGTGATGGACAGAATTAAATTTAGAGAATTTCTATTTAATGTTTCTACCTATTGTCTCAAGTAGATGAGCGCCAAAAAATGTGCTATATATGAAATTGTACGTAAAAATCCTAGATATTGCTACGTTATTAAATATAATATGTGTTATTTACTGTTACGCGTATGTACGTCCTATACATTTCAGTACTTTATTTTAAAATAGTTATGTTATACAAAGATTACTAGTGATGAGGAGGAAAAGTAATTATCAACGCGTAACCTACATTGCGTAAGATTTTTCAAAATAAGCGTGGAGACTGATGTTTGTAATGTTAGCAAAGGACAAAAGATTTAGCTCAGTGAAGGTTTTGGGAAAAGGGGCGCGGGTGGCAGGATGCGACGGACGGGCGGCGCATCCGCCCTGCGTCAGTGCCGCCAGTTGCCCGCCGCTGAGCGCTCGGCTGGCTGCGACCCTTCCTCCGCGCTAACAGTATACTCTATAATGTTCGAGATCTCTCTCTATAATGCAATAAGATATTTTGATAAATATGTTGCAATATTACAAAGTATTTAATTAGATTGATATGATAAATGCTGTTAGTATTTTTGTAAGTATATCGCTGTTTCGTTCCCGCGTAGAGATTTATGACTTCAATAAGTATTTACAATTATGTTCAAAAGTTGTTGTTCTCGACCACCTAAGAAACTGAGCAAAAGCAAATCAAAACCAGAAGACATGGCTTCCTTATCTGATTCAAATATTCATGATGAAGAACTGAAAGAATATAAAGAGGATGAATGCAACAGAAAATGTGAATCTTTCATAAACTATGAACTCAAATCAAAGGAAGACATAGCAGGCAATGAGGTTATTATTAAAGTTTCACCGTCAACAACTTCAAGTATTGAGGAAAGCAAAGTTTCACAAGAATTCATAATCCATGATTCTGAAGTCGATGAAATAAATAAGATGCCTTCCACGAAAAATGTAGTAAAAAAGAGGTACTCAGTTGATTATAAAAAATCTCGTATGGATTTTAAACGATTTTCCGTTGACTACAGTCAAAATGCTGCAACTCTAGAAGAATTGACTAACCTCGAGAAAGAGCTGGCTCGAACAAATATCGATGTGCGTCCAACAGGTAGAAGAAAATCAACTGGTATTTTAAAATCTACTACGAGTAGTAACGACGTGGTTGAGCACCGCTCGATGAATTTCCAAGAAGGCTGCTCCGATGATGATGAGGTATTTGAAAAAAGTTTTGAGATTAGCGGCGAGCATGAGGGCCCGCTAGAACCACCAGCAACGCCCGTGGGTCGAGATGAGTTGGCTTTAAGAAGGCATAGGTTTTTCTCCGATCTTATTTGTGCAGCACGTGCGGCCGTGGAGCACCGCGTACGATTTGATCCGCTTGGACCGGTAGTGGCGGGACCTGGTGAGTATCAGGGGAACATGTTTAACAATAATACATAGCAATACTTATTTACAATTTAAAAAGTAGAACTAGCAATGAGATCATATTATATCTTTTTACGTATGAACAGAATAACTTTATTATCAACCCTATTATTATTAATCAGATTGCTTTTGCAAAAAATATGGTTTACCTGTTAAACCTAGAATCACCGTTGTTTTGTAACAGGGTAAAAGTCTACAAAGGTTTTGTGAATTGAGTTACGTTTTATAAAGATGAAAATAATTGATTGATGCCAGTTTCATATTTATGATCATAATTTTTGCGTATATAAACTTATATATTTTAGTTTCAAATAGTAAGAAAGAAAATCAATGCGGTTGGCTGTTACCCAAGTATATTTGACCCTTTCTGCCGTTTGACCTCGTGTTTTGTATTCGAAATGCATATTCTTTGATCAATATAATAGTAGACTAGTCGCCGCCCGTGACTATTTTGCGTAGGTAATGAGAGAACCAAATATTAAACAGCTATGTCGAATAAATGAAATAATTTTTCCGTTAGTATCCGTTGCATAATGTAGGTAAAGTATCTATCCGAGAGTGATCAAGTATACTAAATTTCATTAAAATCCATACAGTAGATGTATACGGGAACATATAGATATAGACATTTTTTTAATTGAAGTTTTATTCTGTATCTATGTATATATTAAAAAAAAGTTCTAGAAAATTAATATGCGGTGTTCCTACAGATTTATTATAATCATTTATTTTATTCTAAGTATTTTAGTTACAATAATTAATAATAAAGTCTAGCCATTTAGTTTATTAAGCACTGGTTCATCGTTTTACTGATTCTTTTTATTTCATTGCGAAAGAGCAAGGAATAAAATGTCGAGGTTAACTACTCTTAATGTGACCTATTTTCTCAGCAGAAAAAGTTTAATACTGTAAATCTTTTTTAGTTTTAATTGATAAATATGTAACATTTTTTAAAAGTTATGTGTAATCTTCATTCATTCGTTACGGAAGTATTGTTGGTTTATTTTTATTTATTAATACCTTCATACATGTACGTGATGATTAAATTTATATTTCAAATGAATATTACATGCATAACTTACTTTTGAGTGATTTGCGGAGCACAGTTGAAGGAACTTATAATTTGTGTAGCAAATGTGCTATATTTTAATTGCTTGGCGCCGTCATACTTTCGTGCGTTTTTATTAGTTTTATTCCATGAAAGTAAGTCGCCTGATATTGCACTGTAACGTATTACGTTGAAAGCAATTTTATGAGTTACTGGCTTATACCGTATGGCATTAACCAACATCTTGTTATCACGAAAATTTAATTATTATAGTTTTAACTCACTTTACCTTTTTTGATATATAGGTTCTATATTATTATAATTTTGTTTTGTTCACATGGATCTATAATGTATTTCGTAATAATTCATTGTTATCAAATAAATGCATATAGTTATATTAATCTACTTAATTACACTAATAGTTAAGTGTAAAAGTGAATTTACCAAAAATATTATGAAACCTTAACATATTTAATGTGGTGTGAACACTATGTAAAAAGCAATCAGCATATAATTCATATTTTAAATTAAAAAAAAAACTATTTTTTTTTCTTGTTAACGCATTTTACAAATGGTAAGTAACAAGCGACGCGTTGTTCGACTTGTGCTATAAAAAAACACGTTCATTTATCAAAAATAATTCGCTTGTTAAAGAATAATGCTGCTATTTATATTAAAAATAACCGTTACAATGATTTATCTTAAAAACACTAAATTTATGTTAACGAGGGGTTTCTACTGGTTTTTCTCTTGGCTACTCTTTGAGCCTTTAACTCTATTAGTTAATTATGGTTAGAATTTTATAGGTGTTATATTTGTATGCTGCGTAAAATGTCAGAGCGGGTTAAAAAAGGGTCGGTGATCGCTTTTAAAGCGCTGTATGAAATGTAAACTTATTAATTTCTTTGACCTTGTTCACGTTAATGTAACACTTAAAATTCTTAATTGTGCGTTCTGTAAATATTACATTCAGAAAATTTTTATTTTTACTATATTTTTTGGTGTTGTGTTAATGTCTATCAAACAAAAAAATTTCGGGCACTGCTGTTTCGATGAATAAGAGTCGCAGCGTGCGATATTGATAATTTCTAACGCGGTCAGATGTTGCCGAGGCCCGCGTCATCGGTATGAGTCATTGCGATGGTTCTGGTGAGAAGCGCAAGGCGTGTGTACACGGGTGGTTCGGCCTTCGCCATTTAGTTTATAGGGAACGGGTGACCGGCATCGCGGCCGGCCTTTCTGAATCATAGAATCATCCGCCGATCGTATCGTCCAGTCCTCGCCGGCGCCCGCGCAAGCTTGCACGCGTACGTTTCCTTTGTGTGTCAAATAACGGACGTTCAGTCCTCTAACATTGTGTTTAATATGCAACTTTGAACTCTATATTGTGAATGATTTAACGGTAAGTCTGTTCTTATAATCTGTTCTTATTGAAATTCCCTCAAAGTATTTCCAGACATGAACGTGTAAATTGGAGCGTCCTTGTACATAATGTAGGATTATGAGAAGCTATTAATAGCGCGCTTACCATTTGTGCTAAATCAAATTATTATCTCATCCTTCTTGAAGTTGTTCCTGTGTTGAAATTTTTTTTTTTATTTTTATAACTTCATAACTTTTTAGAGGTAATCATGCAACAAGCAATCGGGTACCGGATACTGTTAAAGCGATGTCATTCAACCGTATCAGTTGAAAAGCTAAATAGTTGTGCATAATAAATTCAACACACATTGTATACTATGTCTCGTTATATAACATAAATCATCATTCTGTTCAAATATACAATCAAAGAGTGCATTTTCGAAATGAATTTCAAAGAGTTATTACAAAATTGAATCATAAATATGACATCAAAATTATATGGATGTATATACTGCAAATGTTAACAAACAAGAGTATTAATCCTTACGTTGTTTTACATCAGGTGTTGACATTCTGATTCTGATAATAGATGTATTTATTTTGCTCACGAGAATCATTCTAATAATGAGTATTGATCAGTGGACGTTATCTTTCTAATAGATAAACAAAATCATTATGCATTATATAACAATAGCATCTAAGATAGGTTTATGTATGATGTTTAAACTATTTGTATTCAATTATATTTGTGTCCTGAATACTTAATGAATCATGTCGAGAAAACGATGACGCTATTGTGTTATCGGTATTTGGTTACCGTACCCAATAATGTATAAAAATTTAATTAAATTTAATTGCAACTAGACACTATGTCTTAAATGTAATATAACACATTCAATTAAAGTTTGATTAGTTTCTTTGTTTTTATCTATGTATTTACAAAATTTTATCTATGTATTTAATTACTAATATCTTTTCAAATTTTAGTAATAGGCACTGATGGTCATATTTATTAATTTGATAATTAAGAGACAATACTAGAGCTGACTGAAATTAAAATAAAAAGAAATTAATATATTTTAACTCATTATTTAAAAGTACAGCAATTCAAACAAGCGAACCTCGAATACATAATTTGTTAGAAAATTTAAAAGCGTTTGAGATACATTATTCTATTGAGTAATATATTATTCTACTTAGGACATACGGCTTGTATTTTTTTTTGTTTTAAATATACATCTGGAATATTTGTCATTAAAAAGTCACTACTCTTCAAATAAGTTTTTAGTGCCCATGTCAGTTTCACAAACAGAGAAACCATTTCGCGAAATCGCGTTAAGTGTTAATACGTTTGAACAATTATCCTATACCTGGTAATATATGATTTAAATCTAATTAATGAAACTAGATTATTAAAATTTTAACACTCGACTAATTTTTTAGATTATAAGAATGAATAAATGAATGTTACGGTTTTATAACTATTGTAGTTATTTATTATACAATACGTAGAGAATGTTTTAAAGTACTTCACATATGGTCAGAAACGGTACATTTAACAATTATGTAAAATTAAAATCGTTAAATGCGATGTGTCGAAATGGGGCAATTTTTTTTCAAATGTGGCAATTTAAAATTCACAAAAAATAAATAAATGCGGACTGCTTTTTGTACTGGTATTGATTTTGGAAAGCTAGTGATGAATATTTATTATTCAATACCAAAACTTAACACAAGTACCCTTGATGTAAATAATGAAGGTTCGAATTTTTTTGGTAAAATGTGTCGTTTGACCTGGCTGGCAAGTTTCCCATTCCTTAATATACAATATAGAGCACTGGAAAGCGTTATGATATACACAATCTAATCTATTGGTAGCTACTAGTCGCGCCACCTTCACATACCATACCACAAGTGTTACAAGTCTTGCAATTCACACTTTCTTAACAGTCATGAAAATGCATGAGACTTGTTTCGTTGAAGCATTGGAAAAGTGGAGCATGCGGCGAGGTTTATTTTATAGTGCTCATATTAATTGTATGAACGAGTATGTGAAACTATAGAAAAATGGCGTTATAGAGAACGAAACGATACTTTGTAATACTCTCGCGGGCCATTGATAAATCCTTTAATCGTTATATAGACAGAGTTAAATAGGTTAAGCTTAACTTACGAACTTTACAGTTAATAAAATCCAGTAGACGGTTATAATAGATTTTGTAAAAGTTATTACGTGGATAGATATATGATTGTACAGTACTATAAACAGAACGTAATTCAGGTCATAATCAGTGCAATGAAATATTTGTGATTTAAATATATTCTGTGCCAATGTCATGAACGTATAATTTCCTATATCTACCTTGAGAGTAGAGTTCATTTCCTCGTTTTGATAGTCTTTCCACTGCAAGCTTCCCTTGTATCTGTATAGGGTAGAATTTACCTGGTCATATTTATATGTGTGAGTCAGTAGTCATACAGATGAACGTCTATATACGTTATTGACTTTTTTTAAAAACATGCGAAGTGAAACATGCCTACTAAATTAAATTGTTATTGAAATATGTAATCTTTTGACAACTTTGTAGATCCAGTTAATTTTTTTTTGATAGCACTTACATGCTACATTCTGTTTATTATTATAGAATAAAATCGCTTGTAAAAAACACTTTAGTTGTTCATACAATCTGATAATGTTGTAATTTAGGTTATATAGTGAGTGAAGGATAATATACGGTTTAACCATATATATATATTTAAAAGAGTTCAAATATTTACAAGGATTAATCGGATATCTGGGTGGCTTACAGTAAACTTTCTTTATTATTAAAGTGCGATTTCCGTTCGGTCATGTCATTCACATCTTGCAAAACCGTTATTGTGTAGAGTAACTGTATATTTATGAGTGCATGGATGCACTTATATATTGTTTTTAAATCCAGTAGTTTACATTTAATAACTGCCATACAGAACGAAAGCATACTCACTGGAGCATCAAATACAAATTACATGAAGTAACATTAACACTAGATTAACAGGATAGTTTTTCGTGGTTTTCTTTTCGAGTGTAGTAATTTTGTACATTATTCTTTTTATATTTATTCTGTTTTGCAAAAAAGAATGTATAAAGAAATGTTTCAAACAGTATTAAAATACAAAAAAGTCAATTGAATTTTATTATACGAAACATCAAACGTTGTTCCGTCAAAATGACGGGTCTGGTAGTGTTAATGAGATGTAGTTTAAAAAACAAATATGTTAGTTTATGTTTAAAGTTTATTACAATCTCTACTATTATATTCTACATTGTTCTTAACTCATAGTACTCGATCTATTTTCGAAATTGTTGTCTGTCAGCTTATATTGATTTTTATCTTAACGAATGAAAGTTATTTACAGTAGTAAAATTTAAAGTATTACATTTATTAAATTTATTTGTAATTTTTTTTTTCATTTGGATACTTTTTAAATAATTTCCAACATGCAAAAAAGGATTTCTGCTGTTAATATTGACACCTCCAGTGTGACACACGAGTGAAAAGGGTTAACGACTTATTAAACAGCTTAACATTTGCACGTCTGTTTTTGATTATACCTCCCAAATTGTTGGATCTATTTTATTTACTTTTTGACAGGCAAAAAAATAAAATTATAAATTTTAATAGATATACATGAATATATATATATAACATTAGAAATTGTCCCAAAAGTCCTTAACATATTTAAGACTTTTACGTAGTTAGATAGTAACTACTAAAACAATTTTGATGATTAGGTTTTATAGTTTATAAAGATTAACTTAGCAGTACTTTTAATCCCGGTACATTGTTATTTACGGATTGAAAATGGTGAAATTGTGGTCAAATGCTAGGCTAATATAATAGGTACTATTTCAGTACTGTCTTTTATGAAAGCAGTTTTTTAAATTCATCGTGTCTAAGATAACTTAACATTGTATTGTTTATTTATTTAAAACTTTAATGCACTAATTTGTACATAAGTAATAATAGAAAATAAGAAGATAAAATAATAGTAATATAAATAAAGATGAGAGAGAGGGTGAGGTAATACACATAATAAGTAAAACATAATAGTGTACACAAAGAGAAAAAAATACCAAAAGAAAAAAGAAAGAAAGGTAAAAAAGGTAATAATGAAAAGATCGGCTATTCTATTAAGAAATAGTCCCAGAGCATATGTTTAAAAGATGGCTTACTCACAGCTTCCCGTATCTTTGCTAGTTGTTCGTTCCATAGCCTAACAGAAAAAGTTGAAAAGGAATTGTAGAGGAAGTTAGTTTTGCAGAAAGGTATATGAAAATTGAACGTAACGGAAGATCGAAGGGCACGCTCATGAGAGTTACCCTGGTATTGAAATTGGCATTTCAAGTACTCAGGGGTGAACTATTCGTGTAAGGTAGAAAATAATGTACAAATTGTGTAAGATCTGCGGTTTCTGAGAGTAAGTCATTTGCTTGAGCATAAATTTGTAGATCGTCGGCATAAAGATGGCAGCAGTGAATAAGGGAAGTGATGAGGTTAATAATCAGCGAAAATAAAAGAGGTGAGACAATTCCGCTTTGAGGAACGCCTGTAGACAATGCAAACCAATCGGAAGTCGACTGACTCTTGCGAACTGCCTGCAGTCGCCCACGAAAATAAGATGAGAACCAACCCCGCGCCAATGAGGAGAAACCAAACTATTCTAGCGCAGCTAGAAGGATGTCGTGATCAACTGCATCAAATGCATTATAGAAATTAAGTAATACAGGTACAGTCAAACATGACTCCTCCATTCCAGTGCTAATATCTTCGATTACTTTAAGTAGAGCAGTGGTTGTGCTGTAACCGGGCCGAAATCCTGAATGATATGCACTTAAAAATTATTATGCAAAATAAATTTAGAAATTTGTTTCTGGACAGTAGCTTCGTGTACCTTGAAAAGAAAGCGCAGAATAGAAATTGGGCGATAACCTGAAGGAGAGGTGGGATTGCCTTTTTTAGGAAAGGGAAGAACAAAAGCTTTACGCCAAAGAGAAGGGAAAACTTCTGTGGTTAAGGAAACATTAATGATATGGGTAATTATAGGAGTAACATGGTCAAGGATGACAATGATCATATTCCGGCTAACGTTATCAGCACCTACCGCTTAGATTTAATGGAGTTGATGGTGTTTATTATATCCTCATTAGCAACGAGAGAAAAATCAAATAACGAAAGTGATTGCTTTTTGGAAAGTAAAAGATTAACTGTGTCAGATTTAGTGGAAGCTTCTAAGTGAGAAACAGAGGAAAAGTGAAAGTTGAGTTCGTTGACGGATACTGTTGTGAGATCAGTATTCTTGTTAGATTTTCCAATGCCCATTGAATAAAGAAACTTCTACGATTCTTTTGGAATATTGTAACTGTTGTGGAATAATTCAAGGGTGAAGTGAATGGCCTACTTCTAGACCTGTACATTTTTGCCAATTAAAACCACTTGAGCCCAGATTAAATTGTGGTTAAGCGCTAACCTGTTTGAAATACATAAATATTTATATTTTTAAAGTATTACCTTTTTTATCGTTACTAATTAGGGAAAAAAATATCTAAAATAATTACCGCTAGAACTATAAACCTCGTTAAATTGTCATTTCGCTAAATATACATTACTGCGTGTTTGTATGAACGTTTTATCTTTATTGTGTCAATTTTTATTTTTTTACGTGGGGGAAATGCCTTCGCATACCTGCCTTCGCGGGGACAAGCACAGGTTATGTCGGACTTACACCGACTAAAACCCCCACAGTTCTCCATCTTCCGTCTATGGCGAAGTCACGGGGAAACTTTCGCATACTTCCGCAGCTTCGCCGGCGATGCTCACTCACACAGAGCAGACCCCTCTCTAACCTTTCAAGGTCAACAACCTCTCGATGGACGACGGGACGGAGAACGTGACCCGTCAACCTCATCTCGGGGACTTTTTGCGTCGGGTAACGGATGTCCCGAGTCCGTCACCCGAAATCCCCATTAAGACAGCATGAGGCGGTTGTGCGCCGCCCTTCTGCGACCCGTGCGTCTGCGACGGATAGGCTGCGATGAAGGGTCCTCTTCCCTCGCCCGCTCCGCCGCCTTCTTCTGCGACATGACTTCTTCACAGAAGGAGATCATCGCTCCCTAGCATGTGTCGCTATTGACCATGGCTTTCACCACAGTCGGTAGCGAGAGAGCCGCCCCCACGACCGTGCCCAGCTCAGCGCGGTGAGCTGACCACGCCGGACACTCCGCGAGGGTGTGCTGCAAAGTGTCCACCGGGCCGCCACAGTGGTGGCACTCGGTAGAGGGTTCCCTCCCCACCACGTTGCACAGGTACCTCCCGAAGCACCCGTGCCCCGAGAAAACCTGTGCTAGACGGAACGTCATGGCTCCGTGCCTCCACTGCACCCAGTCCTTTAAGACCGGGCGGATGGCCGCGATCGTAAGAGGGCCAGCAGCCGGGTTCTCCAACCGTTGCCGCCAACTTCTGAGGAGCCGGCGACGAAGAGCGTCTCTCAGACATTCCGTCTCCTCCGGGCATGGCTCTATGCCTCGCACGCGCGCCTCTGATCTCCGCCAATAGACCGTGGCCAAGACTTCGGCCTCGAGGTCCCATGGCGGATTTATTGTGTCAATGTCTTGTCTGTTGATAACTCGGTCAGAATGGTGCGCGATACTGTGACAATAACGTTAATGTTTCGAAACTTCGCGAAACTAAAATCAGTTTTCAATAATATTTCGGAACACCAAGTGTTTAAGTTTTAATATTTATGATAATTATTGGTGAATTTTTGTGAATGAATGAATGAAAATTATTATTTATACATTTTCGTTTCATTTAAAGAAGACATTGTCGTTTGTTATTCGTGCAGGGATACTGTATTGTCTTCGAGTACATTATAAATGTACACACAAGTTAAGCCAACTTCTAAAATATTATAACATCGTTTCTAATCACTTAAACTCGTTGTTCATATAATTATTAGACATTACCCGGATACTAACAATTTCATTTACCTACACGTAAAATATTGACTAATTCACACTCTTGATTTGCCTTTAAACTTCAATAAATCGGTGTTGCCTGTAACAAAAAATTGAAGCTGCTGCATGTGTATGTGGTAAAAATTGTATATAAAGTTTAGACTACAGTAATTGTCATCTCTAGAAAGTTATTAATAGTATTGCATTATGACGTGATTGTTGCTTTTCAGATTAGAGAATGAATAGGCACACGTAACGCTTGTGTATGTATACAATTTATCAGTAAGGTAGTTGATTTAGTCAGTTTATCGTGTTCATATCTCTTTTAGGTGCAATAGTCATATGATAGTACACGTCCAATAAGCACATTAATTTGGCTTAGTATTACTTAAAAATCACGTGAAATATAGTGAAATCACAAGTGTTATAATAAAATGGATAGTGATAATATCCCAAAAATGCGTCATCTGATAGAAATGTTTGAAGCTCGAACCAATGTTGACGGTGCGTGTACAGAAGAATCCACCGATATCGAGATGACCAATAATGTTGTCGCTGGGATATTAAATGGTACAGTTTATATGAAAAATAAGAAAATAAAATAAAGAAACGGTTCGGTAAAAACAAACATTATTGGTTTGCAATTAATGTTTATTTTAATTTAATTTTCAGTAATATTAATAAAGAAACAAAATAAATTATTATTAAATAATTTCTAAATTATCTTCCATTAATGATTTAACTGTATCGTATAATTTACAATTTTTTATTCATTAAACTTAATTATTTTTATAATTTTGTCCAATTGACTACAATGAAAATAAAATCGTATAACTTATTGTAATATCCTTTTCATGACTTGTTAATAGTATCAAAACTGTTGAAATATATGTCTTTTCTGTGGATCATAGTATTTTACTATATGATGAATATAGTTGTCAAAAACACTTAACTGCTTAAAGAGCTGTTGTTTATTTAAACTCCAAAATAGTTTCGAATGAGTTTAATTCTTCACTAGGGTGGAAATTGGGAGTCCTCTCGGGCTTGAAAGTTACATATTGAAATTGTAACGAAAAAGGAACAACGTAATTTAAATTGTTGTAACGAATAATGAAATAAAAACTTAAATGCGAAATAATAAGTAAATTATTAATATTGTTACTAAGAATATTACTCTAATAATGCTTTATAAGTAATAAGTATTTTGCATACGAGAGCTTTGTATGCGAAAACAATGCCATTCTTCTATCTTAATAAACCTTCAGTAATCGTAATATTTGTCGTAGGCTGCGAAGGGGAGCAGTTAGCCGCTGGCAACAATCCGGCGGCCGACTTCGAGGCGCTAATAGAACGTCTTGAGCGGGTGACCAAGCGGCTTGAGCAACTGCCCGTGTTCCGTGTGCAAACACCTACACCGCCTCGTTTGCAAACACAGGAAGAAGTCGATACACCGTTGAAAGACGTCGAAAAAGAGGTCTCCGTAGAAGACAACATGAGTGTCAATGGATACCAGGATTTGTTGCAGGTGAGGGATTTTATATATTTACTAACTGAACCCGCACTCGTTGTAGTGTCGGTGTATAACTATTTTATTTATAAATATTGATTGCTAGTACATAACGAATTTTTTAAGAGCTTCTGAAACCTATGAAAAATTAAATAAAAATGCCATTTTTATTTATGTTGTGCGTTCATATTATTCTTCTCTAGTAGTGACTACAATTGCTGACACAGATACTCTAAAGAATTTTGTAAGATTCACATCCATTATAACCCAAAAAGCATGGTGAAAAATTTAATTAGTAGAAGGTATAAAGGTTATGAAGAATGTAAGTTATTACAAATATCATGTTTATGATAATTCTAACAAGAATTAGAAATTACAAGATTTCCAAAATAAAAAACATTTGTGAATTTTTTTTGCACACATCTTTGTGTATACTTTTTTCGTTTTAAGTGTATTTTTATAAGTGTAAAATTTTTATTTTGTAATTTTTACGGTAATCTAACGCCTTTGTTTAATAATCTAGGTTAAGTCTAAGACATGTGGTAATTTTAGGAGCAACATATAACAAATTATTTCATATAACCGTATCATCATGTAAAATTATAAAATGTGGCAAACTTATTTATTAATTAAATTACAAACTAGAGATCAAGGTAATCCAAGTCAAACCTCCCAGAAATTTATTATTGATACAAGAACAATATTTAACATTAATCAAAAGTTGCTTCATTTAAATTTTTCACTATACTAATAAGATGAGATAGCAAGGAAAAATTTAGTATGATTTTATATTAAATATATTTTCATTATACACACATGGTCTTACCAGACATTTATTAATACCTATTATTATTGATATAAAATATGAATTGACGTTGCTAAGAAAGAAATTTATAGACAGTGATGAAATCTTGGCAGATATTTTGTGTGTGTATTATACGTGTTAAAAATAAAATAAATGTAAAATATTATTTTAATGATTGTTTGATTTATTTTAAAATCTTAATAAGTTTCGTGATAAACTGTTTTTTTTTTTAATATTTACTGTTCAGACAGCGAAGAGAATATTTTCTTGTGTAATGAAATGAACCTTTTTCAGGCGAACAACATTTTATAATAATACATAATGATAAATATGTGGATAAGCGGTAAATATAGTTTTAATCAACAAAATTACGACGAATTTCTTTTGTTTTTAATGAGCATTTCGCTTGACCTGAAAGGAAAGTCAAACGTGAAATTTATTAGGCTCTTTTAACAAGGGATAACCTGCCAAAAAAGCCAAGGCATTTTAAATGATTTTTTTTATTATTGTTATATGAAAGTTAAAAGTGTATTGCATTAAAATTTCGTACACACTAATATTTTTTAAACGATAATTGCAAATACGTGAATATTGAATCGTAAAATAATATAAAGCAATTTACTTTGGCCATGTTTTATTTCTAGACTTCTTTTATGAAATATTAAGTTTGAACCTTTTTATTGGTACTCCTTTCGTGATACCACGTTTTGGCACACTAGTGTTTCTATCGTGTTACCAACTTTGTACCTTTTATAAAAATATTCCCAATTTTGAAGAACATTATCAACTTAATATTATACAGAAATATTGTGTCAAATAAAATATATTTGTTTTTGATAAGGTTCAAACAAAACTCTTCGTAAACTTATGTTATATAATAAAAATAGAAAAGCTCGTGCCTTAATTTAAAATTCAGTAAAATTTTAAGTTATACGAAATAAACGTAGATTTTAAACTAGTTATAAATATTATGCAATGTGATTATACTCAGGCTTGTGGATATATTTTGTTAAAACTGAAAAACTCATTGGATATACCTATATAGTCGTTTAATATCTATCTATACATATTTATTTATTATCTATCTATCTATACATACTAGTTTATTGTACCTTGCTAGACAAGGGTTAAACAGAAGAACTGAGTGCATTATGGTATGCACTGCCGCTCAATTCTTGACGAAAGAATGCGATGGCGGATGTCAATAAGTTTATATATTATTGGTATTTCCTATGATTGATGAGTCTTAACTATCTTTTTTGAATTCTTCATTATTCTTAAAATTACGCAATTTTGTTTACATTCTAATTTATTGTTTAATAATAAAACATGCATTTAATATAATGGTGTGTAGATAAACATATACATAATGATTTTCTATTGATTGTGTATCAAATGGATCTGTATACTATACAGTACTATAAGTATAGTGTATTTATATATAACAACATATCTCTTATATGTATTTGGAAAATAAGATTACAAAACGGAAAAATAAATAGGATTTCGTCCTAACTTCTATTGGCACATTTGCTTTGTCGTATTTCATTTAAAAGTAATTAAATACAGACTTTTTAATTCATCTTATTTTTCGTACATGGAGTTAATATATTAATGTGTTTTGTTGTACATCAGGGTCCCTTGCGGTCGTATTTGGAGCTGTCCCAGCAGATTGGCGGTGATGTCGCCACTCACGCCAAACTTGTCAACGAGGCGTTTCAGTAAGTTTTGAGTGCTATATGTAACTGTTTCGATCGGTATTGTACGTGGGCTAACACAAGCTTTTCATTTAGTATACAAAAGTCAAGGCTAGTGCAGAAAGACCACTTCTATTTAAATAGTCTTCTTTTAGTTAATCTTTTTTAATAGCTTGATAAAACCTTTAAAAAAATGTATGCTTTAATTGTGACATAATTTTGTGATTCGTAATTAGTTACTCTATTATAATTAATAATATTAATCGATCGATATAGTACATGTTTGTTAACCAATTATATTACTGTAATTCGGTTTTAACTACTTGTAACAGAGCACAGCTTCGTTACATCCAATTGGCATCATCTAGAAGCAAGCCAACACAAGCAGAAGAGATGCAGCTTTTAGCACCGACCAGTGAAAAAATATCCGCCATACAGCAGTTTCGTGAGAAAAATCGAGTTTCTTCGTTTTTCAACCATCTGTCGGCCATTTCGGAAAGTATTCCCGCACTTGGCTGGGTCGCGATATCTCCAACGCCTGCTCCTTATGTGAAAGAGATGAACGATGCCGGACAGTTTTACACGAACCGTGTTTTGAAGGAGTGGAAGGAGAAGGATAAGCGACACGTAGAGTGGTGCCGCGCTTGGGTACAACTCCTTTCCGACCTCCAGGCGTACGTTAAGCAGCATCATACAACCGGCCTTGTGTGGTCTGGTGAGTAATTTGTTATATTTATATATACGTATATTGTGCCTACGTGCGACAATTCGTACTAAATGATAGGATACAAAGATAACAAATCCGAAAACTATTATTAGTAACATTTATTATGACTAATTTTTATCAAATCATGGTGACTTATTTAATTTGATACTTGCTGAAGGTTCTTATTTCATTGCGGTATAAAAAAAATTGATTAACACGTTCACGCCGTCGCGGGCCACCGGTAGCCCGCGATATACTGTCATCGGGCGGCGCGTACCACCGGTGGCCTGCACAGGATTTTGTCTCATCGGGCGGCGCGTCCACCGGTGGTACGCACTCGATTTTTCTATTAATAATAACTTAACGTATTTCCCTTAGAAACATTTATTTTTATTACAATTATAATTAATAAAGTATTCTCAACAGAACTTTCGTTCAATAACATAAACATAATAATACAAACTAATTTCTGGTAATTCCACTACACCCATAATAAGCAATATGCTAATAAAAGTATTCACTTCATCTTTTGTAACAGACTGCCAGACCTGTTGGTGTATTCTACTGCTAGATGAAGAATTATTTATACATTGTGTAGCATATTTATTTGTTTCTTCAACTATCCAATCTAGTATGTAATCTGAGAAGAATAGTTTGTATAAAGCAAAAGGTTCACTACAGTCGGTGTTTTCATATAAAAATTCCTCTTCTTCCGAATACTCATTTATTACCGAAGTTCTTTTAATTTCTGCCACTCTTCACCGTTATCCTCGTTCTCTGATTTAGACACCAAATCTTCTTCTTCCGTGGAACAGTCGTTCACTTTATTGTTTGCATTAACAAAATCCTCGTCTGCAGAGGAAGAAAGTATTCGGATTCTTGAAATCCTTCTCCTGCTTCTACTTATAAATTCATCAGAACCACTTATTTCCATATCCATGTTACCTATTTTTTATAAGGGCAAGAATTATAAGGTGTCCTACGAATATGTAAAAAAAAATTTTAACCGCCTTTCTAGTTATACTTACTGGGAGAAATCTGTGGACAGGATGAAAAAACGGCACGAATTATACAATTTGCACAAAAGCACTGACTGGACTACTAAATAAACATAGAACGCGTATGCTTGTCTGAACAAGAAAAAATCGCGCGCCGCCAGATGGAGCCCGGCATTAGTTTAAGCGCCGCCTCACAGCAAAACAAATGAAAATCGGCGCCGGCGTGAACGTGTTAAGCCGTTCACTATGCTAGTCGGAGTGGTATCCCCTCTACGTTTGGTTGGATATTAGGCCAACCTTAATTAATTCCTCGAGGTTATCACAAGAGGTCGAGTTATTTGATAAATACCAATTTAGATTATTTTTCTCCTCCATTTCATATTTGAACAAAAACAAAATTATTAAGCCGTTCATGAAGTTTTTTTTTAATATTTATAAACTAAAGAGTTCTGTTATGTGGGATGGCTTTTTTATTTATTACACCTACATACCGTTATGTGAATGTTACATATTTTTTATGTAAAATTGGACAATATTTTATATGAGCAGGAACTGGGGCGCCACCGCCGCCGCCGCCTGGCGGTCTCCCCCCTCCCCCGCCCGCATTGCCCGAAGCGGACTTCGCCAGCATAACTGTGGACGATCGCAGTGCACTCTTCGCGGAGATAAACCAAGGCGAAGGCATCACCAGCCGTGAGTTATCTATTCGCTGACTGTTATTTATATGCAATAAATTTTAATTTTACGTTTATCAACCGGGCCCAATTGAATGTAAGTATTTTTTATTACCAATGGGTTATGAAAAATCAATAGTTATTATTTTTTTCTTCGTAGACTTGCGTAAGGTGACAGCGGATATGCAAACACACAAAAATCCGACGCTGCGACAGGGCCCCGCACCATTCAAGGCCACTCACAGCGCGCCCACGAAACAGCTGCCGCAACCTGGCGCCGGCCAGCTCGACAAACCGCCCGTCTTCATTCGCGACGGCAAGAAGTGGCTCATTGTAAGTAAATACCTACCGATACCGATTTGATTCAAAGAAAGGTCTCTGCAACACATATACGACTCCACGGTGTAGTGGCGGTTTATGCACAACTTGATCGGTTTCCATCACGCGTAACATTTGTTTGCTTACTCTACTTATAAAAATAACCTTTCTTTACCGAAAGTTAATTCTACATTGATAATTTTCCGCTGCTGGAGTAACTAAAGAGCCGGACTCGGATGTGGACACTATTACGGGTCGTTCCCAATGTCCCTTAACCTGTTAACTGGGTATGACGAAACATTTCGTCATGGAAATTAATCGTAATATATTGAACGCGTTACGTTCTACGTTGTTCTTATCTATTAAATCTTAAAGTGGTTATATATATGCCATCATATTGTCGATGCGTCATGA
>DWQX01000286.1:0-49490 GCA_018245475.1 Pharmacophagus antenor | reverse complement strand
TATATATATATACATATATGTATGTATATATATTTTCTTTTACAATATATATTATCTATTTTTTATGTATACATAGATATAGAGATATTAAATAACACACACAAAGGTTAATTAAAAACTAACTTTCACTCAACCGTGCTTCTCGATGCGGGAATTTTTTATTTAACCTCTTTAGGGACGATTTTTAATTTTCAAAAAATATAAGTAAAATTTAAAATTCCATTAAAACCTATTGAATTTTATGTTCATCGGTGGTCAAGTAATGGAAGGTAAAAAATATTTAAATATAATATGGTAAAGATTTTCATCTATATATTAATGTAAATGAAAAACTAAACGTCTACATATGTGGCAAAGGGCGTGAAGAGGTTAACATTAATCCCGCACCAGTATATGAAACAGTTTTCTAATCTATCGACTCGGGACATAAAAATATTATTTAAGTTTGAACTGCCCGTTCTCTGCAACCTTCAGCGATGGAATGTTTAAAAAAAAAACCTTTTCTTAGTGAATACTAATGAATCATAAAGAAAGCAACCTCTAAATTTCATATCTCTAGGACCAGCAATTTAGGTTGTGCGTTAATATACAGGTCAGTCAGAGCCTATCAGGGTTTTGAGTTTTATACGTATATATTAAGATATGAATCATCGTCTTACACCACGCCTTAATGATGGAAAACAACAATATATCCTTTAGTTAAATTGGCGAATAACTTTACACTCTTAATATTAAATAGATTAGAAAAAGTTTCAATTAACTATTCTTATGAGAATATTTAGACTCGTACATAAAATCTTCAAATTTCCTTTCTGTCCCATTATTGTGTTCTTGTATTGTTATGACAAGGTTATTACATTTATAATTTTCGTGATTTATACAGCATATAATTAACCAAAATTATTATTTTTACAGCATATAACTTTGTCCGCATCCACGTTTAGATACATCTATGTTTAGAATTATGTTTTGAACGCTAAATAATCAAATTTAAAAGAAATTCAAACTAGAAATTATCACGTTGAACTCCACGCCTTTGTCGTGATAAATATAGTATTATTCGATAAGTTATATTTCACTATCTTTCTTTATATTTAAACGCTATGTATAGGAGCTTAACATTTAATCATGATATCTATGATTAAAATAATAAACAGTTGATTGATATACGATGATATTTACCCACATTTTAAATTGATAGTCGTCTGCAAGTGCCGAACACCCCATGTGATATCCTGTGGTATTGAACCTGTCAGAAGTGCAACAGTCTCCCATCTTTTCCTCACATTTGGGATTGGATCTTTTAAAATACTAATGGTACGAT
The DNA here is from genome assembly GCA_018245475.1 of Pharmacophagus antenor. Taxonomy (NCBI): domain Eukaryota; kingdom Metazoa; phylum Arthropoda; class Insecta; order Lepidoptera; family Papilionidae; genus Pharmacophagus; species Pharmacophagus antenor. Next base: position 48,166 of record DWQX01000286.1, on the reverse strand, counting down.
TTTCAAAGTATACAATTTAAAATTTCGGTGTGGTAAATACGTATAGAAAATAAATTATGCGCATTGGGAACTTACTTCCTGTGTTCGATTAAAACGATTAGATTCCGAAGCGATATGTGGACGCTCTCAATCGTGTCGGCCCGATGAGTCAGACGACAGACGGCGCACACCGCGCTGCGTACTTCACCGTCGTAAGTCGCGCCCCGGCGTGTGTCCACGACAATTTTTCCTGCTTCAAATCTGCGGATGTACAAGCGATACGTGCTCTGAACGATAGAGCAGTATTGCGTGTGCATTGTTTTTAGAACAATACACTCATTTGTTATAACTTAAATTTATTAACAATAATATATTGCTGTTATTTACACGACGATAAGAATGAGGTTACCAGTTTGGCGAGTATCTTACTTTTATCGTAAAACAACCAACGAATTCAGTGGTCCGGTGTTTTCTGTAACAATAAGTAAAGTACACGTCGAAGTTAGTAACATAAGAATAAAAAAGGAATCAAATAAGGGTAGGAGAATAGCAAAGGTACAGTTTGAATTTTTAATTTGATATTCAAATTTAGTGCGATTTGGACAATTCTTTTATTATAAAAAAGAGCAGCTATCAAAGTACGTTCCTAAAAAATTTAAAACTAAATTCAAACCCAAGCACGGAACAAATGAACTTGCACCGGTACATAATTTCTGTAACAACTTTTTTATTTTTTCATTTACTGCTTATCGCAGTTTCGACTTTTCTCGTAAAAAGAAATATTGCTCACTGCAGTCTATTACAAAGATAATAACGTTATACACACTAGTTATGAAATTAAAGGACTAAGGGTAAAATGTATACATTTGCTAGTTAATGAGAGCTGGCATAGTGGACACCCTTCGTCAGTACACTGCTGATAGCTCGCGAATCACCGGATCCGCGAGCCAGCTTCGATAAAGCTGTAATGGTCGCTACGACTAACAGCATCTACTTCTCCGAATCCAGCAGCAGCAGCAGCAGCAGCAGTACACTGCATGAAATAGGCTTCTCCCACGCCGGAGGAACGCCACTTGCGACCTTCGGGTATAAGCATCCAGTTACCTTTACCTACTACCTTACGCAGGTCTTTGTTCCATCTAGGTGCTGACGCTTACAGTATATTTTCACCTGCGTCCAAGTATCCAGCCCCTGTTTATTTTAGAATAACACCAAAAAGTACCACACCTTATCCGTGGGAACAACATTTGGGGTTTAGAAGGTTGTACTGTGTTTTGTACATTTTTGTTGCGATTAGGCACTACGTATTAATACATTATTGATAATTTTGATTGTCTTAATCGAAACAATTCACAGCAACTGCTAACGTTATTGTTATGGTTATTTATTGGTGATGAAAAAAAATCCCTTAAGTGGACGCCACTTCTGGAAGTAAAGGTTCAGCCGATTTCCCACGTCACCGCTACTCGGGCGATAGAGGAATGCAGTTGGGTTTAGTGGATATACCCCTGCCTCTGTATTCGGCAGAAGGGAGCCCCACATACCATTCATGGTTTTATTTTCGAATCTGCAGTAGTTTTTTACATTACCGCATTCTTATTATTCTTGTTTTGCAAAAAAAGATATAAAATAAAATTGCCTGAGGTACACTATAGAAAAGTAAAAAGTCACACGCATATTCGCATACGAAAGTTCTTATCTAGGGTTGTTTCGTCAAAATGATGGATCCCGTGAATCCAGTGTTAATGTACATAACACCTATTATGCGATAGAAGTCACTTGAGTTTGCCAAATTAATAAAATAGATAGCTGATATATAGCCATGTTCGCGAACCCTACCACCATTTAGTTTCCACTAATCATATGGCCCAGTCTCCACTATTTACTATTTATTTAATTAATTATAAAGACATTTTCTGCAATCAATCCTCTTTGCGGTTAATCCGTTGTTGTTGTAATTTAAATGTTAAAAAATTTATTATGAAAAATCATATGTAAAATTAATTATCCTTCAATTATTGTTATTCAATCTATGTTATCACTTAACTACGATTTATATGATCTAAGATATAAAAAAAAACAAAGTAAATATATTAAAAGTTAAAACTGTTAATTACAATTTCGCATGTCTTACGAAGTAACATCTTATCAAAACAATAGCACGGGATGAATTTTTAGCATAAATATGTACGAACTAATATGGTTTTGTCGGTGTTAAGGGATAGTTGTTTGGGTTGGGATGTAAAAGCACCGATCCAATAGTTTCAGCTTAACTTTCTCAATTTATATCATCTATTATTATATACTACAGATTTCATAGATCTAAGATTTATAAATTCTCTTAACTAATGTCCACTAGGAAAGTGATCCCGAGATAAGGAGTGTGACCCAGTTTGGGAATCAATAACAATTAAGTCGTTAAGTTAAAAAATCTTTTTTTAATTATTTAATATTAAGACTTCTTTTTATTTTCCTAAGAATATCACGAGTTTTACAACTGCATAGAATTGGCAACCGTTGAAATAAATTACATAGAATAAATACTTTTGCTAGATAATACATTTAGCTAATATGTATGGTGGTTACATATTTTATGTTTATTTTGGGGTAAAAGTTTGAATACTTATGTAAATAATAATGTAAAAATAAATACCAATGAAAGTATCGGTTGCGGTTCATTTGCGTAAAATTTATAATCTAATAATAAATGTAATGTAAAGGAAAGAAACGATTTGACGTCTGTAGACATTGTAGAAAGGACATTTATCAAAAAAACGATCGCATTACGTGAAAATACGAGCGTTACATTCTCTTCGCCGCTACAAAGGAGCCTCTCTATCATCTTACTTCGTTATCGCATCGCCGGATTGAGGAAAACTCTAACTTGCAATAGTATATTTTTGGAAACACTGAAGATGAATTGATTCTTTATGCGGCGTGCGCCGCATCTGTCATTAGTTGTAATGGAAATAGGTCGGCTAAGACGGGTAAATATTTTACATTTACATACATGTATTCAGTACGCGAAGTAAAATAAACTATGTATAATATAACTTTAAACATGAAGAAAGTACGAAGTGCGAAAAGAGTAAGGTATATTTTGCGGTTAATGATATCAATGTTATGGTTGTAACGATCGAGATGACGGATGTTAGAAATGAATGAAGAAGAAATACGAGTTGCACCGATCCCACATATTAGAGTAAGGGGGAATAAGAATGTAGAAATTTCTGTTACAAGAAATGGTTAGGAGTTCATGATATTACCTACACCTTTATAACTAATTTGGAATCTTTAAGAACAGTTATACGATAATATTTAAAAGTTTAGTTGCACCATTATAGTAACATTCTGTTTAAGCATTTGTTTATTTTCAAAGACACCCAAGTCGTGCTTGAACCGGGGGAACACAGACGACGGCATGGAATCCTTTGTGCTGTTAATAAGAACCATAGGAGGAAAATAAGAAATAAGATCTGTCTTTTTCTTGATTATTATTGTATTTTATTTCGATAAGTATAAGGCTACGTGTTTGCTTTTAACATTACGAAAGAAATGTGAACACTAATCACTAAAATATAATGTAATGATAAGAATATATTTTTTTTTTATTGTATTTAAATTAAAACTTTTAATACGTGTGTAATAAATCGTCGCAAACAACAGAAACGTTTTTACTACACTGTCTTTTATACCCGGGACTAACTCCAGGCATTTTTATGTCTTTAAACACTTGCCGCCTATAGTTGGCCTCGAGACATTCAATATAAGTATTTTCATAAGATTAAATGGAACGGTGACATATTTGCTCAAACTAAGCAGTCCAGTTTTATATGTACAATATTTTTCATCTTTCAGCTATTCAATGAGAGCATAATAGACAATTCTTTGAATATGTTTATAGTACGTTGTTTTGAATGCCTTCTAAAGTTGTATAAATAAAATTTGATGTTTGATAATAACAAAAAATGTGTTATACTTAGACAACTGTTTATTTAATTTTATGGCTATGTTTTGCCTACTACTATATCTATATAATTTTTTCTTTCTTTCCTTGTCAGATAGTATTTATCAAAATAAAAGTGTCATAGTATATTATATGAAATATTGTTAGGATCTCTCGCGCGATACGTGCCGAATACTTATTCTATGTACTTATAGCAATTCGAAAGAATTTCTTACTTGGGAAGGACAGCAAACATAGGATTGGTAACGCCAGGGACATGCTGAAGTGATGGCGCGATACTGATACTTGGCATATGAGATTTCGGGCCCTTTATAATGCAACAAGGCACCTTTGTAGGCAGGATCAACATGCCTTTTCTTTCTCTTTAGCAGACAATAGGGTAGTTTGCGATGCTATTCATATTATACAAAAATAATTCTTATTTCACAAGTGTTCCTTTGAATACGTTGTAGATTTCCATAGCCTAAACGTAGCTTTTGTTATATTTTTGTTTTTGTTCGAGTTAAATATTTATACAACTCCTCTGTATTTTGTTTCCGTTTTACAAATAATGTGTTTATGCAGTCTGGGTATACACTGTGCCCGTTTTATGAACATAATATTTTTCTTTTTCTCACTCAGGTCCGCCTTTGATAACGTGAAAGTTACAAAAGTTGCCATCAAGAAAATTTCACCGTTTGAACATCAGACATATTGCCAAAGGACTCTTCGGGAGATCAAAATCCTTACCCGATTTAAGCATGAGAATGTAAGTGTTTTATTAATTTATTAATAGTGATTGTCTGTAAAAGTTAGGGCAATGGTTATGTGGTCTTTCTTATAATGAGAAAACTCTGAGTATAACACTCGAAACCCTCGCAGTATAGCGGATATTTTAAAGCTACTTTTTGCATTGAAGTTATTTGTGAAAGTCCCATACTAAAGAGAATTTTTTTTTTAAAATATAGCCTTTAGAAATTAAGAATATTGTTTATTTTTTTTGGTAAATATATACATATTTATTTATTCTTATTGACTCAGTTTTCGGACTTCCTGCTATAATATCCTTTTCCAGGTCATGGTAATTTTAAAAGTAATTTATGAATTCTTATGGAAATGTAAACAACGTAGACCAAAGCTATCATAAACCGAAAAAAATCGAGCAGAAGTATACAGAATGTTTTATTGAACGTTGCTTCGTCAAAATGTAACACCCGTAAACTTAGTATTAATTTGATGACCTTTGTTTTGTTTGTTAATAAGAAATTTCAATTATAAGGATGACAAAATAGCAAAGATTAATTTTGCACTTTAATGCTTTCTGCGGGGATTTTAATTGTGTTTTGTGTTCTATTTATCTTCGCTTAAATGTATTACGAAAATATTATTACTACTGCTATAAAAGTAATAAAACATTGATTTATTATTAATGAATGCCGAGCGTCCTTTTACGGGGTTTTAGTTTAAGAAAAAAAGAAACAGTTAAACAAATTGTATAAAACCTTTTTTTCATTTAAATACACATTTTTAGTGTTTCTTCAAAGTCCGCTACTAACACTTAATCAAATTTATTTGGGACTACCCTTTCAAATAAAAGAACAAATTATTGAAGTTGTTTTTAAACGAAATATTGTGTTTCTTTTTGGGTGTAAATTACGTTGTGTTGAACATAAAATAAAGTTTATGATGATAAATATGGAAATACGAACCATTTACTAGGTTTATAACTATTGAATCGTGATAATATTTCTTAAATGTTCACTTCGAATAAGAGTATGTTTAATATTGAGAACAATAAGTTGTCACTCTTACATAGTTCACCACATGTCCGCGATAAAATATGGGGGTTGTTTGTTTTAACCTTGTGTACAAACAGGACGCTGTTATCTCGAACGTTACGACTCATCGATGGTTTTGTTTCAGATCATCGATATACGGGACATTTTAAGGGCAGAAACGATTGATCAAATGAAAGATGTCTACATCGTTCAATGCCTAATGGAGACCGATCTGTACAAACTGTTAAAAACCCAGGTACGAAACTCACATTTCTAATAAAATAATTGGCAATCTTTTTCGATCATTTTTTTTTTGCATTGATCAACGAATAGCAGAAAAATTAAAATTAAATGAATTATCTATTTAAATTTAAAAAAAAACACTTTTGACTTATGGAAAGTATTAGAATATAAATAATTCGTTCATACAGTGGTCATTGTCGTTTTGTGCGTTGCAAAATGAATCGTTTATAATTAATCAGGGCTTCACTATTCACATAAACCTTAGGAAATTGATTTTGATTCAATTTGTCCAATAATAGAAGCATTTGTTAAATACGCTGAGGTTTTCTTTTATCGTACAAAATATACTTATGAACTTCATATTAGTTATCTAATTTTTGACTAGAATCAACCAATATATTAAGTAAACCTAATGTGTTAAGGATAGACTTTTAAATGTTGCATGTTATTACAGAAATTAAGTAACGATCACATCTGCTACTTCCTGTACCAAATCCTGCGAGGTTTGAAATACATCCATTCCGCCAATGTGCTCCACAGGGACCTGAAGCCGTCAAATCTACTACTTAATACTACCTGTGATTTAAAGGTAACCATATCTTTTCTATGATATTTTATATAATGTTGTATATTGAACACTGCTTTCTACTTTCAGTAAAGTAAACACACATGTATTTATACGACGCCGATGCTTCTAAGGCTTGAAATATATAATGTTTGCTTCAACCCTTAGCTGTCAATATGAATATAGTTTTATGATAAGGAAAGGCTAAAGATCATATTTCAGGTTTAAATATAAAAAGAGAATAGAAATATTTTTTTAAGGAAAGCGGTACAACTATGTAAAAGTTTAACGTTTAAACATATACGTAATATGTGATACACTGTCTATGATACTGCTGTTTCATTTGAGGTATGTCTGTATGGTACCAAATCGCACTCGTTCCGATCATAAACTAGAATCTCGTTAAGTCAGAATTTTCATTAACAACAGCGCACATCAGACTGGAACGCGGCATTGTTTTCACAATGTGTACCTATACTTGCTGTAATGTATCTACCTGGATGGCCTCCAGCTCTACCTCGAGCAAAGCATGCATACAACGCAAAGAATTGCTTGTAGATTTTATTCTTATTAAAATTTTGTATCGAGAAAATTAATATATTTTTAAATAGTAATTAAGTAGAACCATACTTTGCTATTTAATATGTATAGTGATGAGCAAGTTATTCTCATGGCGACGTCAACATCCAATAATGTTTTCACGGTTGAATTGCAGTAGGTGTTCACAGACCGCCACCGGCGAGCCTATTTAATATTAAACTGTTACAAATGGGGATGTTTCACGACGAAATTCTATTCCACCGTGAGCTAAATTTTAATAAGCATATGAATTAATAAACAACACGAACTAACAGACGCCGATCTAAATTCGACATTAATAATATATTATTAACTTGAAGTAAACACGATTCTGATATAAATATAATAGATTTCTCATACTATCGTATTTCAACGGTATTAACCATTTCAGGGACGATTTTTAATTAACAAATGAGAAATATAAGTAAATTTTAAAATACCAGTAAAACCTATTCATTTTATTTATGATTAAGTAACGGAAGGTAAAGAATTATTAAAATATAATACTTTAAAGATTTTTATCTATCTATTAATGTAAATTAACTTTAAATGCAAAACTAAGCGTCCACAAATGTCGCCATGGGCGTGAAGAGGTTAAAATGTGTAAATGTACATTTACTATTTTTTTTTATTATATGTCTCAGATTACTAGTCGGATTTTAAAAAGGTATAATGTATTTATACCTAAACACTCATCCCCGTTAATTAAATATTATAACATTTTATAGCGGAAAAATCTTAAAATTTTCGGAATACTTAATTTAATTTTTCATTCTCTAATTATCCACATGAACGTTAGTTGTTGGTACCACTGCCAGTTAATTTAAAATAAAAACTTTTTGATATGTGGAAACATCAAGCATTTACAGGGCTAAAAATGGCAAAAGCAATTAAAATGTACATCTGTTTCATTTCGCCGTAATGAAAACATTGTCACGTTTCGTCAATTTACTTTAAGAGAATTCTTCAACATGTTCTCATTTTATTACACAAGTAAATAATAAAAAAAAAGCGTTAAGAGAACGAAATTCCGCATCAAAGATCCTTTAAATTAATTGCTTTGCCCTCTTTAAGTGATAGAAACAATGGACCCGGTTCTCTTCAATAAGTATCGCGTACCACTTCTCAATTCATTAGAAGCACATTGTCATCACTAGTTACGCATACAAATAATTTGACTGGCCCGATGGTGTAATAGTAGTAACCCTGTCTCTTATACCAGGGGTTACGGGTTCATTTACCGCTCAGGACAAACATACGTGTAACAAACAATTAGTGTTTGTTTTGTGTCTTGTTTTTAATATATATTTATTAAAAATATCTATTTCTGTATTGGCATTTGATAACCCCCACACCCCACACTACAGGTGCTTGACTATCTAGTTTATTCATTGTTTTCGATCATGACTGGAAAAATAATATACAAACTCTTTAATCTTGTTTCGATTAAATGCGCGATTATTCTTTTTAATACTTTTTTTTATGAAGATTTGCGACTTCGGTCTGGCGCGCGTTGCGGACCCCGATCACGACCACACCGGCTTCCTCACGGAGTACGTCGCCACGCGATGGTACAGAGCACCGGAGATTATGCTCAACTCGAAGGTGAAACAATTTCTAATATAATATCCTTCTTGCGTTATTTTATATAGGAAATAATCAGGAGCGCGAGTACGGGGAAGTGCCAATTTGTATATTCCCATGACCGGGAATTTTGAAAATGGCTTTTGGGGTACCCATATTATTAATGTTATTCAGATTTTTCAATTTGATTATTTTCGATACGTCACTAATGTGTCCTTTTTTAATACATTTGTATAAAACATTCGCGAGGAATACTATTAGATTACAGCTATATATATTTAGAACACAACTCAAACAATGTACCAATCACCAATGATAACAACGAGTAATATATTTTATTTCGTTAGGTGTAGTAAACTTCAATAGGTCACTACATGTCTGTATTTGTCTATGGCTAATAAATATTTTCGAAAGCCTATAATTGTTATTGCGTCGAAACACAACTTAAAAAGTAAAAAAAATTGTGTGGCGGACGTCGGAGGCCGTAGACGACATTTATTGGATGGGGCAGCGGTGAGGTTATTGACCGTAGTATCGGACTGCCACAGATGGTTATATTTGATCTGTCCTCTTGTACAATATGGCTGTGCTCTTTTTAAAATAACAAATAATGAAAATTGATTTTGAAAGATATAGTAACAAAATAACAAATAAGTTTTTATTTAGGGCTACACCAAGTCTATCGACATATGGTCGGTGGGATGCATTCTAGCCGAGATGCTATCCAATCGGCCGATCTTCCCCGGCAAGCACTATCTGGACCAGCTTAATCACATTCTTGGCGTGCTAGGCTCGCCCAGTCAGGAGGATTTAGACTGCATCATCAATGAAAAGGTAACTCTTACTTTCAGGTTTAAATTCGTTAGTAAGGAGCTATATGGGAATTCTTGCACTTATTTAGTTTTAAAAAGTCACTGCTCTATTTATCAACTGCTTCTTAAAACAAAAAAAAAACATCTATATTGTTTGTAATCATATACTATTTTAAGAGTGAACATTTAAATGTTCAAAACACAGATGGGCCAGGGTATGAAGATTTATGACCCGAATTTTGATCACAGAAATTTAAACATAAGTTTCTCATTTTGCAGAATTAGACACGATTACATTAATTGGCTAAATTTAAAATGATACAAATATTATGTTATAACAATAAAATATTTGTGCGTATAATTTGTTGTCGCTTAATATTTGACATTTGTTTGTGTTTTGGCTAACGTATAGATCTCGTGTATTATTAATATTTCTAGTATAAGCCCATACCTAATCATCGATTTCAATCTCCGCTGTAAATAAGTGTAGTGTTATAATTATTATTTTTATTTTTTTTTTTAATTTAAAACTCGTTCCACGGCCACGCTTGCTTTACAATTAATAAAAATAGATTTTATTGTTGCAAAGCTAACAAGTTACCGTGTACCGTATAAACGTTACTTCATTGCTGTTTTCATAGCGATTATTTTGTGTTCCGATTTCGCTAAAAATAGTCGGGGAAAGGAAAAGTTTCAACGACTATTGTCGTCGCACCTCCCTCAATTGTAGCATTTGTTGTTTTGTTTCGGCCTTGATGACCGACGTGTTTGTCCACGTTTGAATTATTTATTTATATAAACTTTACCTACGTTAAGAGACTTAAAACACGTTCTCACTAGCATATCAATAAAAAGGACAATTTTGAAAAATCAGACAATTCCAATGATTGTGCTTCAGTTTAATACTATTTCTCGCATTGTACCTTTATATTTGTCAAAACCCTGACGTTAACAAATCATTTAGGTTTTATATTCCATTCTTAAAAGTGTATCTTGAATATTGACATGGTCATATAAAATATTGTTAACTGTCTGCTATATTCGTCACGAAAATATTATTTTCATAAATATGTTCATTTATTGATAGTTGTTTTGACGAACTTGTTTTGTTTCTTGTAACTGACGGCGACTCTTCACACGATAATAAATAATCTTTCAGACCTATTGACACCTGTACACCAATTTTCTTTGATAGAGGAAACAGTTATTCTTAATAGTAACGCAAAAATGAGATAAATATTTCCCAGTATTGCATTGTTCATGTGACCTCTTTTTATCCTCTCTTTATTTTCTTATACTTTAGCAGAAAGTTGCTATTTTGTGTTTTTATTGTTTGGTAAATCAGAGTATTGTTATATTTAAAGTCGTTATTAAAGAATATTCTATTTAGAAATTGTTTTAGTTCCATATTTGTGACAAACATAATTTCAGTTCAGTTTCGATATAAAATAATTATATTATTTACCATAAACAATATCTTCTAGCATTACAATACTCGGAATGTACATAAAAAAAATACTGTACTACACAATAGGCAATGTTCAATTAGTTGACCATGTCATACCGAGTCTTATTAACATTTACGTTTTGTTATCATCTACATTTTGTTCACATGGATTTTTATATTGCAACGCATGATATTTGAAAAAGTTGTTAGGGTTTCTTTGCCCTGTTGATTGTCACCTTTATAATTTTAATCTGCCGCATTGCTGTGTTCCACTATACTATATATATATAAGCGAACAAGTTTCACCATCTTTCCCCTCGTCGCTACACACTGAGCGCTACGGAAGTTTTAAAGGAAATCCCGTTCAGGCCACGCGCGCTGTTTTGGAGATGCTAGTACAGCAATGCGAAGCGCACGTCTAAATTGACTCTATGGAGTTGTGTTATTATATTAGAACTGCTTCTTATCGTAATAAGAAGTATATTAATATGACTTGTTGATTATAAAATAACATAAACAAGGTAGTATTAATTAATTTTACTTCATATTCTAGGCCGACAGCCACCGGTGTCTGACGCGGCCTGAGCCGAAAGTCCATTATCAGACTACGGTGGCTGACATGGCGCTTAAAGTGTTAACGTCATGGGAATAAATAAAGCGGTTTCCCAACAGGCGCGTGGTTATTTGGAGTCGCTACCGTACAAGCCGCGCGTGCCGTGGACTGATCTGTTCCCGGGGGCGGATCCCCGCGCGCTCGACCTCCTCCACCGCATGCTCACCTTCAACCCGCACAAGCGGATCACCGTCGAGGAGGCCCTCGCGCACCCATACCTCGAACAGTACTACGATCCCAACGATGAGGTGAGTGAGCCGTTACCATGCCAACATAATATCATTTGTACCTTCATAATATTCTCGAATGACAACAATTTGTTAATGTAATTCGAGTACAAAGTTATTGATGGGTTAAAACACTATTATTTATTGCAACCTTGTCACAAGTAAAAGCGACGTATAATTTATCAACAATTCAAATCGTAATAGACAAGGTGACAGGTTATAACACGAAGTAAAGCAACTGTTATAAAAAATTGATAAGAAAACTTCATTGTATGTATTATATGAGTCCCTTTTGCCACGAAATATATTGGTGTAACTTTTTACATATTAATAAGCAGATATCATGACATATAATCCAATCTTGTATTAGATATTTAACTATTTGCATCTTATAGTTATTTGTACAATATTTAAATTTCATTTAAAAATGACAAAACATGAATTGATTGCTTCCTTGGGACATTGGTTTACCTCTTGTTTTCTAGCTTAAAGGTCCCAGCGGTGATAGGTTTTTGTAATCCACCTGGCTGCATATCACCCTCAATGTCAATCTGCCCGCCATACTAACGTTGCTGTTACTTCAAGTGGTTTGAGTGAACACGCTTGACTACGTACGGTCTCATCATCGCTTAACCCTAAATTTACGGACATTTTTTCGTGATTTTCTTTTCGACTCTGTGGTAACTTAATAAATTAACGTATTTTCACATTCTCTGTTTAGCAAAAAAGAAGTATAAAACAATGCAGCCAGAAACTATAAATAAAAATTGAACGTGTATTACTGTACAGAATACTTATCGAACGCTGTTCCTTTCAAATAACGGGTCCTGAAAATCTAGTATTAAACATCTGGTGAGCAAACGAGGGTGAAGTATTAGTTAAAAATCGATATAAACTAATGAGGCAAACTCAAACATTGACAATAGGCTAAATATTTATGACGGTAGTTGTTCGTGAACTCTCGCTAACGTGATAAGTAATTTAACGACGCCGTAACACCAGGACCGTTGCGTAAATATCGTAAACGTTGATGCGTTAAACAAAATCATGGTAAGGCTCCGAACTACGTAACGTATACAACATGTTATCTCGCCAGTTATCTATATTATACAGCTATTAAATTGTAACCCGAGTCTTGTACGTTTAATGTTTGGTTGTTAATACAATAAGGATCGATGTGTTGCGTTTTTGCTTTATTATTTATGAAATTTGAAAATGAAAAAAGCGATAATAGTTATTATCGTCGTAAATGGGAAGTTTATGAAAGCAATACAAAATGACCAGATGTATGAAACTGTTTAATGAGTGTCTGCGTTAGGACCCCCTTCATTTATATTGTTATTATTTAACTATTTTATTTTTATTAATTACTAGCTGATATCTGTCATCTTCATTAAGTAATAAGATAATCTTTTTTTTTTTAATGAGAACTAACCCTATTGAAAAAAAAATGCGTTTGTTTTTTGGGGGCAATATATATATCCATTAAAGAAATGGGTATTGTAATACAGAATTTCAAAATTGATTCTTTAAAAATGCTCGTTGTCTCGTCTCCATGCTTTCAGTGATTTTTCACGTTATTGTCTAACAAAATATTTTCCTTAACAACATGTACTATATGTACTATATGCACTACATTCAAGTTTCGATTGCAGCCCGTCTCCGAGGAGCCGTTCAGATTCGCCATGGAGTTAGACAATTTACCAAAGGAGACTCTAAAGAAGTACATCTTCGAGGAAACACTGATGTTCAAACAGCAGAATGAAGGCGCATAAAAACGGTGGTCACGTAATACGTCGGCCTTCGGGAGGGGTCACCGAGTCAGTGCGGTGACGTAACGGTGGGCGGGGCAGATGTTGTCAGAGTATAGGTACCGGCGCTAATCTAGAGCGTGCAAGAATTAAATTTACAAGTCAACACAATTGTCAAAAGCGTAGAGCAGCGCATCAGCGACGCACCACAATGTCCTCGCACGGTTAAAACATCTTCGGGCGCATCCTTAAACCCCTGAACATTCGAAAGGTTTTCACCCATTCGTTTACAGCAAAGCTAGCGATCGAGGTAAATGCCGGTACTTATACCCACGTTTGTATTCAGCCTTTAGTTTTATTCGTTCCGTGTACATTTTTGGTAATCTTGCTATAGTATTTTAAAATCTACTTTTGCGATGCTGTGTTTTTTTTTTGAACGGTTTTAAGGAATTTTCTAATTTTTGAACCATTCGTGTTATAGTTTCGTTTTGAAACGATTGAAGTTAGCTGTTTTGTTACGATTTATCGGCGTCTAAGTACTGTTTATCGAACGTCGCGATGATATCTTATCTGTCGCGGTATTGTGATTAATAGAGTTCTTCGAGGAATGATGTACGATTTGGTTTTTCGAATACAGTTTAAGGATAATAACAGAAATATTTGCGAACGATTTTAATCGGTGATTCTTTAAAATTTATAATTTATATTTTTGTATTAAACATTCTAAGAATATCTTGCATTAATTTCGTAATAAATTCGGCGAAGCTCCGTTATGCTAATGTTTATTAGCATTTATTTTTTATCAGAATTATTTAGTTCGTAATTGCTTAGGAGTAACTTGATTTGAATAACAAAAACTACCAAAGGGTACGTTGGTCACTTATAGGACACCATCACTTTTGTTTCTTCTGTTTGTTTTTTTTATTAATACTAAAACATTCTTGATCAACTTTCGTACACCATCGAATCATAGTGTACGGAATTGATACAGTAGGATTATATTGAAAGATAGGTAACTTAGATAGATAGTTTTCTGAAATTTATCAACGTTAAATATACCTAGTCGTGCGGATTCTATATTGTGGTTTATACGGTCCTCTGTGCGAGGAAGATTTGGCGGGAATGTTTTGAACAGTATTACACAAGGGCAAATTTATGTTCTTGTCGGGTATTAAATGACGTTTGCAATCGAATGATCGAATGAACGACATCTCTGTTGGAACGAAGCGGAGACCGATCTGAATGAACGGCGGGTGTAAATGTTTTTCAATTCTAAAATAATGTCTTTTTCAAGCGTCACCGAATACTTATGTGAAGCACTACCCGTTTACTAATTCCATTGTGATTACTTGCGAGTTGCATTCTATAAACGAACGAAAGGCGGGAGCCGGTGTGGGCTTCGTTAAAAAACTTGCCGGTTCTCAACGATTTTATTAATAATTCCTCGTCTTCCTTGTATTCGCATGTTTACGCACAATACGTTAGTATAGTTGATACTTCATATCAGATATAAATAGCGGTTCGTAGGTTGCTCGATGTTACGTTTGTCATTTGTGCGTACGCCGGAGAGGGGATGTCGGCACAAGTTTTTCAACGAACGGCCCACGCTAGGTGGCAGTGGCGTCGGCGACGGCCATGGCTTGTGATAGTATTGCGCGAGTCTGTTCACAATTTATAATCTGTTGTTACTCTCTATTTATATCTTTAAAATGTTGTTAGGGAGTGGCGCGTCCACATCTGGGTGTGATTAGCACCTCGTTTGGGGCGTCCGCGTTGTATTTCTTAAGACTTGATTAACGTTGTCTGTTGAAAGTATTTAGGGAGCATTTTTGATGATTAGTAAGTCGGTCGAAGTGAGTTTGAAAATTGCAACTTCCGCATTACGCATGTGTAATGTTTGAGCTCTATACACGTTGTCTTAGTGTCTAAGCTCTCACCTTAGGGCGTCATGTTGCATTATTATAATATATTTACTATCATCGTTTTTAAATAATATAAGGCTGTCACTACATTCGACCTGTCTGATTTCACTGTATTTTAACATATGAACCTCTTTGTTCCGGCTGATACACTTCGTGTTATGTCTTTAAATATCGATGTTTTTGAACTGATATTAAAGGAAAACTTGTATACCGCTATTATGCCTAAATTCACCAATCACTGGGGTCGTAGTGACAGCTGGTAAGAAAAAGTTTGCATTCATGTTTCATTGACGTTTTTGTAATAAATAATATTTCATTCATACAATAAGTGTGATAAGCTTTTGTCAATCGAACTCGTCGCAGTAACTCAATTCTATACGAAATACATCGATATTACTTAGGTTAACGGCTTTGTGGTCGATGTTTCTGTACCACAAGTTTTTTGTTATATATCTTATAACAATGGTTATTTTAAGTGATTTATTAACCTATCATTTATTTATTTGATGGCAAAAGACATAAAATTTTATATTAAATAAAGCATAATATTAGTGTTTGTATTCTATCTTTCGAGACACTCGTCACTATTTTCTTTTTTTGACAGGTGTCATATTTGACACTTAGGAATATTTTTTAAATTACAGTTAATGAAATAGTTGTAGTGTTTTAAAATTATCTATTCTCTTTTTTCCATTCGCTATTTTAATTGATATATTGTCATTTCGATTAAATTAAAGTGACACCAAAATACTATCACGTATTTATTGTTAAAATATGAGTGTTGCCATATTTTCTTAAGTAATAATATGTACAAATTGGATATTGTAAGATCATTTGTTATCTGTCAACAGTTGAATATTACAAAAATAAAATCAAATCGAGAAATATCAATTGTTTTATTTATTTTTATATTTCACATAAAACTTGTATAAAACAAATAATAACCTATTTGTTTTTTATAGGATAGCAAAATAATTATAATCCGATATACTAAAATGTCTAACTGTATGTTTATAGTGAGAATTAGAGAGCTCTTTAGAAAAGAATAGTGGAATTGCAATGTATCTTTATTATTATACAACGTTTAATAGTTCAGCAAACACGTAAAAACAAACAGTAAGTTACTCTGTGTTACGAAATAATACTTTTATTTATATATTTTATATAAGACACACAGAAACAAATGGTATAAGAAATAGTTATAAATCATTCAAATTTTACATTTTTTTCCCTCAAATTGTAGAGGACAAATAAGGTATTACCAAGAAAACATTGTAATATAATTTACCGTGCAATTGCATACGAAACTAAGAGTAAAATTGAAAAATAATAATATGTTTATCTACTCGTAACATGGGACAGTATCCCTTAGTTAATTTGTATTACCTAAGGTGTCTGTGGTAAAGTCGCGCCGGTATTGTGATTCGCCGCTTTCCCTACCCTCCGGGACTAAGCGGTGTCGCACCACAGATGCGACGGCGGTAGGGCTACGGGGGAAAAGGGATAATTCTGTGTTGCTCCGAGTCATCTATGGCGGAGCCTATAACCAGATCAGGGTGCATATCCTCTTGGCTCCCATGGCCTCTGGATGACGGACTCGGAGGGGTTTGTTGCCCATCTGAGGGTAAGAGTCCAGAGAGGAGGTCGCACGGTGCTACTGGCGCTGGCGAAGTTGCCGAGGTTTTTGCAAGCGTTTCCGTGACTCCGACTTAATGAGGCGATGATGGAACATCGTGAGTGTTTTAATCGATACAAGTCCGACATAACATGTCCTTGCCCCCGCTACGTATGCGTAGGTATTTCCCTCACGTAAATAAAGAAAAAAAAAGTTGTAGGCCAGTAACATTTACTGTACTACAGATTATTAATATGTAATACCTTCCATTTATTTTTCTATTTAGACATAGTATTATACTAGCTTTACCCGCACGTATCGGAGTTAAGGAATTCTTTAAAACAATTTCCACTGACTATGCTAGGTATAGTTATTTTCAGTGCATGACTTAAGGGTCGATGACTATAAGAAAGAAGAAAATAAATTTGTTATGGTTGTTAATAAATCTCTGTTAATGCACTAATTCTTAACAAAAAACGAACATAATAAAGACGACAAACAAGAACAAATAAAGTTTTTAAGTAATAATTGTTTACCAATCGTACGATCGTATGAGTATTGTTTTAAATCTCAAACTCATAATTTCTTTGTTAAATAATGTTTGTACATTCACTTTTAATCGTCATCGTTTTCTTTAATTACTTACAGTTCGAAAAGTGTTCTCTGAGAAAAACTGCCAAGAAACCCAGGGGATATCTTTTTTGTTTTTTTCTTTTCTTATTTTTTCTATTTTATTTTAAGAAGACTTCGAAATATGGCTTACTTTAACATATACATTCTCGTAAAAGAAGAATAAAACATAATAAATATCTTTTAAAGCAGTCTATTTTATTTTACGTTCGTTTTACGATCTCCATTAGAATGTAATGGACGTTACATAGCGACCTTTTAGTATATTTTTTTGCATACCTACTTTATTACGAAAATATGAAATTACATTGGGTAATGTAGAAAATTATTTGACTGAGATAAGGTTACTAAAAAGGTAAATTATTATTAAAAACTAAGCAATTAAAATGAGACTACAATTAAAATAAAAACTCAGGTAAAACGACGTTATTTCTGTATATAATGAAGGGTCTCCTCTTTTAACTACGATCCGAATTTATATGTCCAGTCGCGTCTTGCTCGCTTTTCTGGGTGTGGTATTTTTTTTAATATTAAGTCTAATCCGCATTCAGTGTACCGATTTTCGAAGCTGTAGACTCAGAATAGTTTCTTTGAAATTTGCCACGCATAAGGCTCTTTAAGGAGAGATAATAAAATACATCATCCTGTCCCATATTTTAATATATTATAAGAAACACTTTGTTATTGATACTAACATATATAATTTAGCTCTTGTCTCTAAAACCAGCGGTTAAGACTCCGAGTTGATATGTCATAGAGCCAGTCATTGAATTAGTCAAATCTTTGATTTTTTACGTATAGTGAAAAGATCGATAAGTACCACTTTCACATGAAGCAAAGCTGAATACCCATCAACAAGCAAAGGTCAGTACTTTTGCTTGTTAATGGGTATTAGGAAAATCTGCTTTATTGCAAGTGTTGCCAGGAGCGATCTCCCGATGTTAATTAATTACATTTATTCTGATTATTCATACTTATACATTATATATATTTTTAATATTAATATTTTTTTGTAGGAAAAAAAGATGTTTTTGTATTGGGCAACATAAATTAGTAAACATGGTTACCAATTAATAATACTGAAATATTTAATGCATTTTTTTAAAAGAAAGATTTCTTTGCCGGCAATTATCTGTGTAACTATTGTCCCATATTTCAATATGTTTACAATGATAATCAAACTCTTTAAAACACAAGGTTACAATACAAGTAAATTATGTATAAATGGGAGTAAAAAATGGCTAGTTTCATATAATACGAATAAAATTATGGACATATTTTTTATATTAAATCATATTTGACCACTGAGGACTATAATTCAATATATGCATTTAATTCTAAATAGTCATTGAAATATAAGGTTAAAACTAATTAAAAACACACAAACAAAACAAAGTAATTAACGAAGTAACATAATATTTGAAATATATGAATACTTCTTCAGGAAACTGGAAGGAGGCAATTAGCAGAGGTAAAGAAAGGAAGACGAAGTGCTTTAGCAACTTGAGTAATATTGCTCTGGTTGTCTATAGAATATATATATACATAGTGCAGCCATAAGTTCTGTTACAAATGAAAGTGCACTTTTATGAAATAATGTAATATTACTAAAATTTATACTCACATATTTATGAAAGCCTCCGCAAAAATGAAAAAAATATTCTATTCGAAATGGCCACTTTTGGCTTTTGCATAGGCCTTTAATCTGTCTGGCTACGAATATATGTATTTACGCATTGTTTCCAAGGGAAATTTCGCCACTGCTTGCTAAAAAGACACCTGAACATAGTCAATGAAAAAAACTAATGTTTTTTTTCATCAGGTGAACATAAGGTATAGCTATTTTGCTCATCACCATTGTTCGCATGTTATTTCATTCCATAATATCGGGCAATTCAGTGTTAAATTAAACAGTTACAACTAAACATATTTTATACTGTATAAAAAATGTTAAAAAATCTAAGCTAAGTCGTTAAGCGCCTATGTAAGTTTTAGTTAAGTTCATCTTGACACGTCTACGTAGTGAAAAGTATTTTCAAGAGATCATTTACATCCGTGTTCCAGTGAGAAATTACGGAAAGGGCAACGACCCTTTGCATCTTACTTTTCTATAATTTTTTTGTATAAAAATATCGTTTAAATTCTAAGTAACAGTAAGTAAATGTTTTTAAATAACTCCTTATACTCTATTTTATTGATAAGTCGAAAGGTTTAAATATATTTTTCATGGTTATATTATTTTTCTTTATTTATTTGTATATCACTTTATAGCGCCATTGCTATGTCATCAAGATCACTACTTTTCTATTTCATTTTTACTGTAGAACTGAACACCATATACAAATTGTCACGTATATATATTATGTTTAGGAGAACATTTTTATGTTATCTTTTTTTTCCTTACCACCCTCTGCATGAAAAATAATTTCATTCGAAGCGCAAAATTTAACTACTTTGAAATCACTTTTAAAACATTATATTATTTTGTACAACTCTAACGTATTATAAACCTTATAATGATACAAGAAATGACAGCAAAGTTTAGAGGTAAAAATGGTAAATAAAATATTTATTAAAATTCTGTTTTTTTCAAATAATTTGTTAAGTTGAACATATCACATTAATATTATAAAATTCAAGATAAAACGTATTTCAATTTCAATAATTTACATAAATTGTAATATGTTGCTATTTATTACCCGAAGGTAATATTCTTGACGTCGGGTTCTTGTTAATTAACAATCAGAAACGTTGCTGCCGCGTATATAATTTAATATGACCCCATCAAATTCGTCACCGCTGTTATATAACCTGGAAATATTACCAATTTCATACGCGTATATTGGAACGTTGTTGATAACTAAGAAAATGATTATTTTCCTTTATATGACTTTACGTAGACAAAGATAAAAGACATCTTACCATTAGAGTTTAGTTTAATTGAAAACATTTTTTTTGGCATAAAAAAGATATAAGAGTTTGGTATATTTTTAAATTATTAATTAAAAACCTTTTTTTGAGAATAGGTTCTAAAAATAACCCAAATTTATTTTACTATTTTTTTTAAAGATTTTATAGCCAAGTCTTATTTTCAGGCCTTATTTTGTTAAAATATATAGTTACATGAATATTTTTCTTCTGTCATTGGGATATCAGAAGTATTTTTAACGACATTAAATGAATAAGAAATAATGTAACTTTAAAACGTTACATCTCACATTTAAACTTCACAAAACTTTATGTGGTAGGTACGGTTATTAAATGTAGGAAAGATTAAGGCAGCTTAAAATTTATTTTAACAATTTCTCTTTTGTATTCTAAAGTGAAAATAGAAGTTTTTATGTATTATTATCTAATTTCTAGAATACGAACAATAAAAACCAGCGATTGTGTAGAAGAAAATACTGTCGTATATCGTCGTTACATTATTCTTATATATTCATAGGAAAGGCTATTGTTTCTAAATTATTTTCGGTTTCTTTATTTGTTTCCGCTGTTGTTGTAGTGCAAGACTAAAAGATACACATTAACTCCGATGTGGTTGTATGCGCACGGTTATCTCTGCTTTTTTTATTATTCCTTTTACATTTCACAATGTGAACGACAGCCATCGCATTATACAAGTCACATTACCGTAATTAAAGAGCCTCACCATTGTTCCCGATTAACGTTCATTAAAAGAACAATAATGAAAAGTAACTTTAAACAAGATTTTTTCTTTAATTAAATATCATTCTTATGACAACGCCACTAAGTTATTAATGGTTTAAATAAATAAAGGTGTTGTAATTTGTGGGAATAAATACACAGCACTAAATTAAAAAACTCACCCAAGGTTTATTATCATATAAAAAGTCGAGTGGACATGTTTGGATAGTGGTAGGGTTTATCGAATCTGTTGGCTACCTACCATCCCCAATGACTGCCTGTTGCCATAGCAGAATTGCTGTGTTCGGGCAGTCATAAGTTACACGTGAGAGCCAGAATCGTTCTGCGAGAGCATGCTTCACTATCTACGGCATTGTCATTCCATCAGAAATGAAATTGAAATCAAGTGTAAATCCATTGCCGATAAAAAAAAAAACATTAAAACAACAGATACTGTTGGTCCGAACAGTGTATTATGTAACGTTTATTTATTGTTTCATTAGTAGAAATAGAAAAATAGTACTCAAGCAACTAGTTGTTTTTACATGTTCATGAAGCTCTAAACTAATTTTTAGACCTGAATAACAAATAAAATTGATACTCAAAACACCTGTAGTCGAATAATATTGTAATAATTACAAAAATGCTAATATTGTAGAAAACTAAAGTATGGACAAAATTAATAGTTTTGAAAATACAACGTATTCTAATTTTCGTAAATTGTGTGTATTATTGGATGTTATAGCTTCTATCTTAAATGATTTCACCAGTGAATCCAAAAAATATTAAAAAAAATAATATTAAAAGCCATACAGATATTGCCATGAACATTCGTGCGGAATTTCAATCCTGACTGTTTCTACTAACTCCCATCTTAATCAAACGATTTGTTTGTTAATGTCGTATTCCATTGGTTTTTTTTGTTATATGGATAAATTTATTGAGTTTGCAAACAAACTTGCCCATAAGGGAAATCATATTAAAATTATTAGTGCCAATGTCGACCTTGGTTACCACATTTTCATTATATTATCGTTTCATGCCATTTGACTTATTTTCCACGAAAAGCGTTAAGGGAATTTAATAAGTACGTTATAACTCCATCAAGGATAGAGCAAAGTGAATTCTATATAGTGTTAAATAAGAATGGATTTAATGAATAAAGAAATAATGCTTTTTTATCTTAAAATTAAAATCGGACACATTTTTATATGATACTTCTAAAGCAGCAAACCGACGTGCCTTTCACCTAATATTGAGCGGCACAAACCAAGACCAGCTGTATACCTGCGTGTTGTTTACAAAAACCTTGTCACTCACTTTTCTTTTAAAAAGCTTTATTTTTGCTTATCCATAACTCAGTTACTTGGTGTAGTGCAAAATATTCGCTCTGAATTAGCAACTTCTCTTAAAGTAATTGTATTTAAAGCAAAATCCCTATTCAAAACCACATGTCACAAGTTTCATATTACACCATGAAGAAATTAAATATATAAAGTAATATGGATGGATCTTCTTGCTTGTTTAATATTTTACCATTATTATTTGTATAGCGATCTCTCTCAATTTGAATAAAGTTTACCTAAGAACTTACAAATCCATCACACGAAAAATTTATACTTTCACAATTATATATAATAATAAATTCTAAAAGGTCATGTATAATTTATTCAATCAAAATTTAAATAAAATGTTTTTGATATCTTGAATTGGCAAATGGAAATTAATTAATTGTCAATTTATATAATTTTCGACATAAACGTATAAAAATAATTATTTTTTTGGATTTTTTCATTTACGCACATGTTTGCCTTCGTTTTATGTTTTATCTAACCTTTTAGTTATACAGTAATTTAATTTAATTTTCGGCTATATTTAAACCAACTTAATGTTTATTTTGAGTGGTCTTTGTATTGCGGTATTAAAGTATGTAGTCCTCATTTTAAAGTTTGTATTTATAAATATTAATTGAGAAAAGTACCTTTCAAAGTAGAAACTACTTTATCTTCTTAGTAAATCTAATTTTGATTTTTTAAGCGTTTTAATACTATAACGACTTTGTTTTAAATTTTTACAAAAGACTCGGATTGTAATTAAATTAATTAATAGCAATTTTCAAAAAAAAAAGAAATAATTATTCAATGTCTCTATTCTTTTCTATTTTTAATCATGTAAATATCAAAAAAAAAAGCTAAAAATTCATATAGTTTTTACTTTTTCTTTCAATGATGTAGAGCACTGTAAATCTACGACAGAGTCTACGAATGCCGTAGCTCCATTTAATACTACTCCAACAAATTTATTAATTATGTCGAAATTATGTATTATAAAGTATTGTTTTAAAATAGCTATATTCATGTTATCAAAGAGCCCTATCGTTTCTTATTTCAAACAACAGACAAACCGTGTTTCTGGTGTACAAACAAAATTAATAATCATTACTGTGGCGTGTGTTGTTTATCCAAGAGTAATTACGTTCCGAGCTCTTAAACTCCTCGACGATGTACGAAGGTTTTCTTGGGCACCGAATAAGACTTAGGAGTATTAACTAATCTAGGTCACACATACAATAAGATCGTTGGACGTCTCCACGGGTTCCACAGTAAATTTTATTTAGCACTTATTTGTCCTTATAAGGAAATATTCTTTGTTTTACAAACGTTGACCAATAGTGTAATTAGAAAAATTAATCATTAATATATTGTAGAAAATAATTGATTATTGTTCTTTGCAATAAAAATAATGATTTTTAACAAGATACTTTGTTTTTATGAAGAAGTCATATTCTACTGATACTGTCAAGAATAAATATTTGATGAAAGTCGATGCAAAAATTATCAATCGAATATTTTTTTTCTAAACATTTGGTTTAAGGGTATGAGGGTTGGCAAGCTAGTGTCATCTGGTGTTTAATTATCACAAATTCAATAACGAGGTAAACTTTCTGCACGAAAAAATTTATAGAAATAGTTATATTTTTTTTTATTATCTGCAAACCTTTGATTAATATGATACAAAAGGCGGGCAAAAAAAAGTTATGAAATTTAAAGAATATATTTTATTTAAAAACATAATATAGTATAATATATACATAAATAGAAGCAATATAATTGAAATTAAATAAATGTTATTATACAACAAATATTTAATGTCACGGACTATTGAAGACAATTTAAGATTTTTTGAAATTTTACTTGTTACTTTATGGAGAAGATCTTTGTCTATGAAATAATATACGCATTGGTTATTGTTTAACAAAAATATAATTAAAGGAAATTTAAATGTATAAACATCTGTTCCGTAGTTTTACTGGTTGCCCCCTCTATCCCTCAAACATGACCATCTCGTCGCTTACAAAGTATTCATGTCTTGAGGACATCTGTACTTATCAGTAATGGTCACCAAAACCGATAAGTTTCTGTTATTAATTATTTATGAAAACATAATTTTAATAACATTTACATGGCATACAATTTTCATCACGTTTAGTCAGTTTTTTGCAATTTCATGTCATAGTAAATTCATGGTGTTTAAACGCGACAAATAACTGTAAAGTTACTGAATTTGCATTATACTTAATAAATATGTGCGATACGTTTTCAGTTCGTATTATTAAATATCGTCAGAATATCTCGATGTGCGCGTCTTGTATAAATAATAAAGCATCGAATAGTTATGGAAATTATATTGCCTGGTAACTTCCTTGTAATATACATACATAGCAATTTCGCGTATAAGCGTTCGTGTATTATAAATAGAGTTAAGAAAATATATCACTGAATGAGTTATTCTCTACCTTTTATTGTAATTAAAATGGATCGCCATCACTAATCGATGAACAATATGATGCAAGATTTTCTTATCGCTTATAGAATCAACTCAAACCAGAAATTTCGAAATTGAAGGGAAGTATTTAAACAATTAAAATAGAATATACTTTATAGCACACCAAAATATAAAAGAAAAGGAAAGGGATGTTACTAGTAAGTATGGAATGCGGAATGGACGGTCTTAATGCTAAAAGCTACCTATTACAAACTTTGGATGAGAAGAATCTTAAAAACCCATTTTTTTTTTGGTTATGGGCTAACACTTGGCTTCGATTACACCTGATGTTATGTGGCAATGAGGCCGTAGAGGGTGAAGTGTATTCGCCCAGAATACATCTGGCTCTCATGTGTCTAACTGCCAGAACACAGCAATGCTGTTATGGCGGCAGATTGCCATTGAGGGTGGTCACTAGTCAGGTAGGTTTGAAAAACCCTACCTCTATCCACACTGCACTACTTCTGTGGGCCGGGAATCAAACTCGGGGCCTACGCGTTTAAGACAAGCGGCGAAACCTCGGCGCCACGGAGGCAGTCATAAAATTTAATTGTCATACTGTTATTTTATAGGATACATAACGAACACTGTTGGATAATTTTAAAATCTCTCACCTTTCTAACTCACGTTAAAAGTGAGGGGTGCAATAAGTTAATGTTTTTGTGTAGCTTGACCTATTATAATTTTTACAGAAAAAAAAAGAAGTATGTTGCTTTACTTTTAGTATAAGATTTAGAATTTTTATGCAATGCTTT
The DNA here is from genome assembly GCA_018245475.1 of Pharmacophagus antenor. NCBI lineage: Eukaryota > Metazoa > Arthropoda > Insecta > Lepidoptera > Papilionidae > Pharmacophagus > Pharmacophagus antenor. Next base: position 22,247 of record DWQX01000286.1, on the reverse strand, counting down.
AAATTGAATAGTTTTGATCTGATATTTATTTAAGTCAAATGTGTTGCTTGATAATACCTTATATAATAAACAACATTACATGATAAATAGGTTAAATGCCAAGCATCCTGATCAAGTTATTATTGAGTTTTAATTAGGAAACTTGCATACGCGTGTAATCGAAAATGTAATATAACATAGATAATTAATAATAATATCTTCCGTATATTCCACTAAACCAAACATAATATTATTATTACACTATTACTGTATTTTAGTAAAGTAAAAAGACGTTTCCTAATTGTTTTTTTTTTTTAAATGATCTTGACGATATTTGATCTACTGGTATCCAAGTTTATCTAGAGATATTATCCTAAACTATATTTTGTCTCAATAAGTTAATTTTTTAGCGACTTTATGATCAAGTTAATTTATTATTTCTTACATTTTATAATATAATAATGTTATATAATATTTGCTTATTCTATTACTTATCATTGTGAATCCAAGTTACGAAGTTAATAATACGTTACATCTTATATTATATATATGTATAGCCTAAAATGAGATACTACGCAGGAATTTGTACTTAAGAATAATTTATTGCTTGGTGTTGCTATCCATAAAACATATTATATTTAAGTTGAATATTCTCCTAAAAATGATGAAAATGTTTCAATTTAATATAAGTAAATGTGTAACAAGTATATAATTAGATCGGCTATTAATTCTTGGTATAAATCCATTATCGGTTTTGAGGCTAAATTCCATTAAGCTACGTTAAATTGAATTAACCAGCTCAGAGGATAGTCTGTAATGATAAACAAATGAGGTTACATACTGATCAAGTTACTATATATAATTATTAACTTGATATCTGCATGTGGTTTTGGCTTACATTCATATAATTGGATGCAAGGGATGCTTATTGTAAAGGTAAAGGTGTTAACAGATTTCGTACAATATAAATAATGTTTTATCGGTATTATTTCCAATTCAAATATAAAATAACTGATAACAAATAACGGACAAAAGCTCGTTAACTATTATCCCTTATCACGTGATAAGCTAGATGCGGTAGAAATGGTCATTTATTTAATTATAGTAACATACAAATAACTTAAACATAATAAATGAACAACCGTTTACTTTTTCTGCAACATGTTTGTAGTTGGTATTTTGGATAAAACAAAATAAAGAACAGTGCCTAATTAAAAAAATATTTTTAATTCACATGTTTTCATTACTACTGGTACTGTCATCTAAAGTTGCGTTTCAAGTATCTTTTGTAGATTTTTGGGAAATACGTAACGGCATATGTCTCTAAAAGTACAATATTTCAAATAAAGGCTTTCCGCATTATAAACATTTTGTTTTGTTCTAGTTCGGTCGGCAATGACACGCTTTTTTTTTCATGGTTTGTAACATTTTACTCCGACATTTAAAATATGTTTTTGGGAAACGTGCGTGTTAAAAATATACATGTCTCCTATCCATATCATCATGTACTCTTTTTAATCTTTTGAAACTACGAGACGTGACAAACTAAAAATTCAAATTTTGACTGGTTTTCTTTTTTTAAAAAAATTAATTTTTATTTTTCTATGCTGTGTTACAACACGTAAAAGACAAAGTACTTTTAACGAGCACGCTTTACCATCTACAGCTTAATTGTGTGATTTAGATATTATCCCATGCCTATAAGACTCCATAATTTTTTAATTGTATCATTAATCAGTGGGCTATTCGAGACTTTATGTGAAGCTGAAAAGGCTGAAATAAAATGGCACCTTTTTATCGTCGCCCCCCAGTTCGGATTAAGTCGAAATTGGAATTGCCCGACAGGAGCATTACATATCAAACGCAGTATTGGTAAAATTTTTCCTGTTTTACTTAGTGTGCGTGCGTAAACAGTTAATAAGGTTGTGTAAATACGTAAACCTGTAGGTTAAAACAAATTAAGTTGTAACAAACTGTTAAGAAAAAATGGTAATAAAAAAAAATTAAAGGAAATATAAAATGTTTGTTTGACGAACAAAGGTATTTAATTTGTTGTACAGAGATGTTAAATATAAAAAATACTGCGTATATTTTGTATCATATAGTTTCGTATAAATTTCATCCCCTTCCTCAGCCTGACGACCGGTTTTCGACATGGTTGCATAGGGACACTGCTTAGCCGGATTTACGACTATGCGCCTATACATTATATGCTTTGATATTGTTAATATCTTCGTCTAGGTGGATACCGTCTCAATATCTATTTATAACTAAACAGTAATGTCCACAAAATTTTTTTGTACCGGTTTAAAGTACTCCACAGCTAGCTGTTCACCACAAGTCATGAGCATTATTGCTGTATTTATATTAAAACACTTATGAAACATTAGCGACTTAACATATATAAAAAAGAAGAGAATATGATTGGACTATAAATACCAAAAAAAAAAAATAATAATGTTATAGAAATTAGGATAGTGCAAGGTAGAAATGTTATTGAAATAACGATAAAATATTCATATCCTAAACTAGAAATAAATTGAATGTAGGTTTACATCAACCGGGCGCTACATTCGTTCTCGTATTGAGTGCCGATTCCAATATCGCGCCAATCCCGCAGCGACAATAAAATACGTCTGGCTATACTTTACCCTACACTGCACGTTGTCAATTTTTGGTGATAAATATGACTGGATTACTTACTTTTGTTTTGTATAAAGACGAGCTAAATAAATAGCATAAATGTATCTTAAAAATAAAAAAGGAAATCTCTATGGAGTTCTAAATTTAAAAAAGTAAAATTATTGTTTTTATTATACTTTTATGGACTTTAATATATTTAGATATTTTCGATCTGTGAAAAAGAAATAGGAAAACGTATGAAACGCTTAGAACTGAATTTAATAAATTAATAATTAAATGATCTCAAATATAGCTAATGTATTTTCTTTTGTACTATAAACAAAGAATCTAAAAGTCTCATTATTATTGTATCGTACTAAAGCTCTACTTGACACGCCTACAATCTAATGGACTCACTTATTGAAAGCTTTCTTTAGGGTATTGACATCAACGGTACTAGTAATTTTTTTTAACGTACTTCCTTACCTATTTTTACATTATAATATAAATTACCTCTTCATTTACCGAATAGATTAACTTCACGTAATCCTAAAAACTTAGATGAAAATTAACTCTAGAATTAACAACCAGTTAAAATGACTGGTTGTATTGCTTAAAACGCTCTGTTTTAAATTTAATTTAACTGTTTTGGTCAAAAACATTTTGTATTTTTTTAAATATTTATAATAAAAATTTTATTTTTAATTTTTTTAATTTTATTTTTTTTGTTTCCGTATCATTATTATTCAGTTTCATAATACAAATAGAGGTACATTTAAAACGTTCGTAGTTCTGGTATTAGTCTTATAAAATAGTATTTTCAAAATTCTTTTAAATCTAAAATTTAAAAGTCATATTTTATCCATAAACGTATCTTTAATTGAACAATTTAAATTTAAAACGCCTTCGATGACGTGTCTAGTTAATAAAATTTATAAAAATTGGACTTTGCTATACTCTATTCATGTTCGTCATCATATCATGCCAGTGAAATTTTCGACTTATATATTATACCGACCTCTGATATTATTGTAAACAATAAAATTTACGAGCAAGCCTTATATATTTTACATTTTTCTTCAGAGCAAAATTAAGAAGTAACTCAGCGGCTGTGAAAATGGCGCCATCGCGTGCTTGTTAAGTAGGCAATCAGAGGTGCGGCTGTCGTGTATAACGAGCAATTTATTACGCGCCTCTACTTCTGCTCTATAACATAGAAATTGTTATTTAGTGTTGGTGGAATAAAAAAGTTGCACAAACACGATTCTTGTTTGACATTTGAGTAACAAAAATGTTATATGGCAATTTAATTTCCTAAATTTATTATCCACAAATACGAGAACGATTGTTGAACATTATTATCATCATTTTTTTGTTTAAATGTCACCTCAGGGTAATTACAAGATATGGCGTTCAATGAAGTTGTTTATTTAATATAAACAACTTCATTGAACATGAAATTGTGAAACAAAAAACTTCAAGGTTTTTGTTTCACAATTCCATTTTGTACTACAGTATTATATACGTCTTACTTTTTATTAATACCTATTATTAGTTACTTTTATCGCTAAATATTTTAAATAACTTCTAAGTTTCATTGTCAATTTTTGTTATTTTGACACAAATATTCTGTGCGATAATCGTTTCAATTATATTCGATAGATACTAAGTTATTTTCTATTGCCAAATTTTCTTAAGAAAAATTCTATAAACGTAATCTTTTTCCCCATTTATAATAAATCATCATCCTACTCGTTTCAATTGTTAAACTCAATTTTTATGTGGTTATTTAAATCGTTTTTATTTATTTAACAGTTCAAAAAAAGAAGATTTTTTGAAAATATTTTAAAATTTCTTATATATATCTAAACAAGTTAAATAACGCTTAATTTTCAAACAAGTACTTAATACAGCTATTTCTGATGCTTGAAAGCGAACCCGATACTTGGATGTAATTAGTGTTTGAAATCAGAATAAAAACTATAAAAGAATTTATCTTAATTGTTTTTATTATTACTGATAAGTTGATTAGTCAAAAATTCAGTCGTAATTCACAGATTCAATACACAATTTTTCCTTCTATACTGTCACTGGTAATAATTGTTTAGAAACAGAGAAGGACCTAAGACATTAATAATGTGGAAATGAAGAACTGTTATATGTAGGTTATTAGTTAATTAGGTAACACGATTTTGTTGCAGAAATTGACTTAAATGTTTGGTTTATATATAATATTCAGTCATTATTATATACATATTTCCTTAATATTATTTCTAGCCGAAACCAACAGATTATGTCCTGTCAATGCACTTGCAATGTAAATGATTAGAGAAATTTAAGTTTTTTTATCTATTAAAGGCCAACATACGGGTCTTAGTTTCACCCGATGTTAAGTGACAATGAGGCTGTAGATAACAAAGAGCGTTCGCCCAAATTACATCTGACTGTCACATGTATGACTGCCGGAACACAGCAACAAAATTATGGCACCAGATTGACATTAAGGGTAGTAGCTACGCAGCTGGTTCTAAAAACCTTACCAACATAAAGATTCCACTACTTCTGTGGCCCGAGAATCGAAACCGGGACTTCCACGCTACATAGCTAGCGGGCATACCATAGTCAAGTTCTTTTTGAGACCGATAGGATGTCGTTAATTAATCTTATTGGAGTTAACTAATTACATATATAAAACCTTTTTTTAAGTAACAATTAACAGAGAAACGATGGTGAAAATGACAACGCGAGCAAAATCAGGGTTGAGCAAGAGTTAGAGCAAAAAGTGAAATTATAAAACAATATTTTACTGCGTCCATTTTTATCTTGTAATTCGATTATGTCGAAGATAAATATCCATTTTTTCCTCAATTTTGCTTCAAACCACGACGTGATTCAATATATTTTCATAATGAAGATCGCTCCATGTTTTTCTTCCTCACAAATATTTTGCATTTTGTGTAAAGAGTGTTTGATGTTATTCAATCTAATGCAAACAAAATTCGTAATATAGCTGGAAACAAATAGCAAAATATATGTAATTATAAATCCATCATAATAAAATGTGTACATTGTTAAACAGTACATTTATTTGTTTGTAATAAAAGAAAGGACTATGTTATAAATATTAACTATGTTGATGTAGATATTTATCTAATTGTATACTACATATATTTTTTGAGCACTTAATCATTATTAGTCATAATCAGAGGGGAATTTTGAAGCTTAATTTTTTTTTTCTCAACGTATTGTTATCATACTAAGAGTTGCTTGCGATAATAAAAGATTGAATATGCTATATCTAAATAATGGATGATATCATTGTTATAAAATTTATATTAAATATCAACGAGGGTGAACAGGTTATACTATACCAAATTTTTGCGCAATGCGGCAACTAACAGGCATACATAATTTTCACAACAATATTTTTTTTTAAATGTTCAATTTAAAATCATCATATTTCTACATTATTATTATATGCATAATTTACGTAATTAGAGAATATAGTAATTTCATATTTTTAAGTTTCTCGGAATACGTAATTATTATCTTCATGATTTAAGGTTTGCATCTGCACGGTTAGTACATATTTCTAAGGATATATGAATGAACATAAAAAATGCGTCCCAATCATTTACCCAATACATTCGATCAACTGTTCGGGTCACAAAGGAATTCTTACCTACCCGATAACCCGTGTATAAAACCTGTGAACAAACTGATTTGATTAAATTTCTGCACTATTAGCTAACAGCTTTCTCTCGGCTCGTTTGAATTTTTTTTTTTTACTTTTTATTACTTCTTTATAATAACAGATCTTAGTTTTACATTGATGTTAGGCAATACAAACTACAAAGAAACTAAAGCCTCTTAATGAAACAATATCATAATAATGTAGAATTCGAATTAGTTATATTACATAGTAGTAAATAGATTATATAAAATACGCAATTTACTGCAAAGCACTATTCTCAGAGCGTAGGAATTATGGTCATTGATATCGACACTAATACGCCTGAAAGCCACTTTAAAAGGAAAAGCTAATTGCTTTAAAGAAACGAGACTGGTTAATGTTGCTCTGAACTACTTTCTCAAGTTTAATGAAACTCGCATTGGCATTAAGTTAAAGTGAAATCTTATATTTAAAATAGACGAGAGCTTTAATTTCAAGTCTTCATCGTACTATTTTCTAGCTAATATTATCGTCCCGAAACACAATATTATAATAGGGCGATTTATTAAACAATAACAAATTTCGAATTCGATTTTCCAATATCGATTATTTTATTCTGCAGTTTAATATTTACTAGTGGTGATCATTTTTTAACTGGAGTGCGTATAAGTTCCCGCTGCGCTAGGCGGAGCTCGCGTGGCGGATGCGTACCAGTAGACACAACGTTAGAGACGGTAGACGGATGATTTGATCCGAGATGGATGGACGAACTGGTAAGGGTCACAGTAAGCTGCAGTATAAGTCTGATCAATGTGGTGACCCTTTGGGGAAACTTGTGTCGAGCAGTCAGTATCTTTTCGCGGATTGTAAGAATACAGTCATTCTAATATTAAAAGATACTATGCTTTGAGCTGTGATATATTTATTTAGCTAAAATTCAATATTATTATTTCTTAATTACATTTCTATTTGACTTATCAAATCACGACTGTATTTAAATCTCAATAAAAGTAATCTAAATTTCCAACAACTTAAAAGCATTAGTTACGAAACCAAATTCGATTTGGGTGTGTCGATTACAGAGTTTAATCAATTGAATAATGGGTTGTAATACAGACCCTCCTGAAGCGTTATTGATGATTCTGATGGAAACTAAGCTCAAATACTTCCGTCGCTTTTGTTTTCGTTCCTTTTGAGATACGTAATTTAAGATAAACATCAACTTTAATTATTAACTTAATAAAGCACTTGGAATAATTGATGAAGTTTCGGGTGTCTCGAAACCATTTTGCTAATGGGAGCAGCTTTAAAAATTTTCGACGTATAAACAAACCATATAAGCCACAATGTTTGAACATGGTCGACATGCGGAGCAAAATGTTGATCTTCTATGATACGATAAAGAAAAAAATTTACATATTTATCGAATAATTTATAATTACTTATTATATATTATTTATAGATACAAAAAGTTACTATCTTTATTAATAGTGTCGTCATCAATTTTATTTCGTCGCAACCATCTCTTGAGATATCACCGCACCGTCTATTGTACCACTGAACAGTAATTCTCAGACATAACTGTGCTCCAGTTTAGGCACTGAATTTAGTAAAAATACTGGCATAACGAAAGTTAACATCTTCTATCTTAAGACGATGTGACATTATGTACATTGTTACTAACGCCACATTGTATGCTTGAATTATAAAAAAGTTACGTCTGACTACAACGAGGTACTCAGTGGATATGTTTACAAAGCATGCCATTGTACTATTTGCTTTAAGACATAAGATAAAAGTTCTAGCTGCTGTTAGTACAGTAAATAAAATTATAAGCAATGCTTATATTTACTTCTTCGTCTGGAAGACAAAACTGTTTTATGCAGAAAAAATAAATTACACGACTATCCATATACAAACACAAAACAAGGCCGCGTAATTGAACGAAAAATTTCAATTATTATGATTAAGTACCTTAACAAAGCAAATAGATATAAAAACAATTGCAAATATTGATATTGTTGTATCTTTGATGACTGATTAAAATACTTTTACCGATATGGTCTCCATGATATCTTAAACTTTTATTTTAGTTTATTCAAAAGCTGAAAAACACAAAAAGAATTGTTAAATAATAGGAATGCATTCTTATGCATTCACTAAAATTTTTTGAACAAGATAATAAAACAGAATATTGAAATAAACTTACTCGCTTACTCGAGGCGCACACAAAAATAACGAATTCTATAACATTTTGACAAACAACTTACAAAAACGATAATGGACGAATTAACTCGATCTCTTCACTTTTCGTCTTATTAAAAAAAAAATATCTAAATGACTTCCATTATTCTCATAAAAAATATCTATATATTTTTTCATAACTTCGATGATGACTTTTGTTCAAAATGTTTAGTTAAAATAAAAACTATAGAAAAGTAAACCTACCCTTTAATCTTATGCAAGTAAAATTTAGCTATAATTATTTGTATAAATAATGTAAAGCTTACCTTCCTTAATTTTTTATTTTAATGGTAAAATATAAAATCAACCCGATATGCTTGCTATTGTAATTAGAGATACAGGCTGTCTTACTTTTTTCTCTTTTTTTTTTATTCGGCTTCTTATCATAATAAGAATTAAAATATTACACGTTTACACCGGAAAAAAATCATATCCGTTCGGTTTTGTACTTAAGTGTAGGATATTTTTGATAGTGAAAGATCAAAATAATGATCATTGCCTAGAAAGCAATACGGGCGAACAATACAACGGTTTTGAGCTAACTGGAGCGGCATATAGAATTGGTAAACATGGTGAATAAATCATAATGTGTTTGGCATTACTTATGTATTGAAATGAAATAGAAACAATAGCATAACTATTTATGCAAACTGAAATTAATAAGGGTTCACAAATAAGTCACACGTTAAGAACGTTTGAGCAAGGGACATGGGTGAGATCCACAAAATAAGTTATTAAATGTGACTTCCATAAAATTTCCAATGAGATTTTTCCGGGTAGAAAGTAAAGTATCTTTTTGATAGTTACCCGTTGATAAATAAAAGCGGTCGAACTACTCTTGTTAGCGATGAATAAATAACTAAGAGAACACAAAATCCATTTTGATATTATATGTCTTAACATAACACGAAAACATTAAAAATAAGCATTGAGTGTTCCAAAAACAACCTCACGACATCGCTTCACTGATTTCATTCATATTTCATGTTGGTGCATGTTTGACTCAAAACGTTCGATCTTAATATAATATATATTCACCTAAACACATGCTTAATTGAGATATAGAACGTACGTTCTATTACATTTTAAGTAACTATGTTATTTCAAGATCTTCGATGAATATGTAACAGCGATTCGAATAAAAACAGCACCGAGGACTTTCGCAACGCAATGTTATTACTACGTAAGAATAATAATTTTGCTCCTTATATAATATTAAGATTAAAAAAACTATGTAACGATACATTTTTATCTACAGAGGGCTAGCTTCTATTTCTCATGATATTAAGTGACAATGAGGTCGAAGATGCTATATTATGCTCGCCTAGAATATTCTTATTTTCAACAAATTCCTAACACGATCCAAACTCAATAACTAACATAGCCAGGAATTGCATTGAAGACACCCATATAACAAGGCAAGAACGTAGTCGCGCCTCGGATTAAAAAAGAAACCGTAAATTTGTTAAATTTTAAAATGTAAATTCTTATAGCGAACGATATTTTATATTATTTCCCTCTGGCCGACATTTATAGCTTCAATTAATCATACCCATCTATAACGTTCGGTTTAATTATTCTGTTTGATAATGCATAAAGATTTCATTTCTGTGTAATATATATAGAATTAATTTTTTATAAAGAGATAGAGTAAAAAGTTTTCGATAAAATTATTGTTAATTATTTCTTTAAGCATACTTTGAAAACAATATGTACCATAATGAGTAATACCATAATTTGATAACGTTATAGTATTAAACAGGCCTAAAGGGTAATTAATAAAATATAATACAAAAGAACACACACTCTCTCTCTCTCTCCCGCCTTCCCTCTTTCTTTTCAGGAGATTCTCAATTTGACATAAATTTTTATACAAACATGCATAACTTTCTATTTTCTTGAACATCCTTTTTTAGTCTCGAGGAGTAAAAGCATAGAAAGCTGTACCTCATAGTTGTCCAATGAAAATTAATTGTTTTTGCACTACAAGGACCATTTCTATGTGAGTGTACAAATACGCAGTAAGTAAAGCAGTTTTTTTTTATCGATAATGGGCTAACACTTGGCTTCATATTCATCTGATATTATATAATAACCTGGAAGGTCCGAAAAACTCATGTCGCTCGGGACTCGAATTCAGTAACATCGCGTTAAAAGGTAAGTGGTAAATCACTGCTCCATTTCTAGGTGACAAAAAAATTTTGCTGCATAAACATTCTAATTACCGTCTTCTGGTTATGGACAAGCTTATCATTTAGTTGCATATATTTTTACTAAGAGAAAAAAATACTGATAATTTTTAGAAATATACTTTTCATTCAGCTGTAAATCAAGAATTACATAATTTTTAACGTTATTTTGCAAATGTGATTTAGGTATTTTTTACACATTAATTTCACTTAAAAATCTATAAGCAATATCGGGTCAGAGAAAAAATTGTGTGGCGGCATTTTTAATACACAGTATTCCCTCCACAATGGTTTCTTAATCCATTGATAAGCCGTCTTATATTCAAGGTTTAAGGTATTAAAATCAAAATGAAAGCTTTATTATATGGGGGGTCTTACATTCTCAAATAATACCAAGTTATTTTGTACGATGTGAAAATATTTATTCTATTTAAGTATCGAGTAGAGCGGCTTATGTATGTAAGATAATCGTTGAGAAATATACATTTACGAGTGTCCCACATTTCAGTTTCTTTTTTTATCCTTTATAGCAACTTTGCTTTATATTTTTTTTTATGTGAAATTGTGAAGAATTAATTAATGTGCCAAATTACTATAAAACTAGAAAGAAAACAATGAAAATATTTCCGTAAACGCGATGAGTATTTAAAAAGAATGAAAACCTCATTTGTCGAATTGCTGGCTGCCTTTGTCACTGGTTGAAAGGCAATGACAGTAGGCAACTAAATTTCTTTTCACAAATTTAAAATCGCTCACTCATTAGTTTTTCTATGTTGACAAGAAAAATTTGCACGCGAAAACTACTTACTATTCACATGTGCACACTCGACACAACTTATAATTATACCCTTCGTTAAGCGCTTTTTTTCACCTCACATCTTGCATGACACCTGCTCCGCTCCGCTTCGCTCCAAAAATCTCGTCAAAGCCTTACTTCCTCCATCGCCCGTTGAGCAACTCACTGTTCAAATACAGTTTACAATATGTGAGTACTTTCTATATAAAAAATTAAGAAAGTAAAAGAAGCACAACGCAGTATTTTTATTTGATGTATGAGAAAGAACAAAAAATGTATTTATTGAAGCGTTAATTTAACTATTTTACAGATCATCATATGAAAATATCCCATTACAATAAAAAAAATAATTGGCTACATAAAAAATTCCTAATTCTTACGGTTTTGATAGCGCAATTTGACACTGTGTGATTTGTCGATTATGATTGTATATTTTATTTATTTATAGGTTTGTAATTTTCATGTTATGAACGATCCACCTCAATTTAATTGGAACGAACATTACAGTTTTAAATATACAATCAAAGCAAAGTTACACAACGCAAAGTCCTGCACACTATTAACGCCCTTTCAGGTCAATGTACGGCTGTATACAATATTGATAAATCATTTTGACAATTATACTCGGAACTCAATATTTGTCTCGATAATTATTACCTTCAGAATAATACATATTATTCGTAAATTTACTAATATTAATAAAGTAAAATATGTTTAAATATAATTAAAATCACAGTAGATAACAATACTTTTTTTATTTTGCCGTATCCATTACATGTAATCTCTTTTAATGGTAATTAGAGTTACTATATTTGGAAACTAGAGTACGGATTGATTTAATAAACTGTTATAATACCATGTTATAATAATAAAAGTACAATTTATAATTCCCTAGATTCTAATTTAAACATTTGTATGCACGATAACACATAATTACACTTAAAATTTAACAATTACGTTAAATTTTGGCAAAATAAGTACTTTTTTGCATTTCATAATTTACGTTTGTAATTGAAATTTATTCATGTCATTAGTATATATCATGATTTGTTGTTACATTGCTCTTTTTATGCCACCGCTGACTTGTTTATGTTTTGATGTTACATCCGAAAATGGCGTATTTTTTAAATTTACACGTTGGTGATATGATGACGTAACTATCATACAAATTTATTTTAAAATTAATAATAACCTTCTTGCCTGAAAACGGTAACAACTAATACCTTAAAATAAATTTTGAATTTTATATATAGATCACAGAACAGTTTTCATTTATCAAGGCTAAATTAATTTTCCATCATTAATCAAATGTCGCCTTTTTCAAATCAGCGTCTTTGTTCCCTTCACAAAGTACGCGAGTTGTGAAATGCAGGACTCGATTGCTTGATATTTTTGCATCAACCAATGACAGACTAGATGGCTTTTGTTGGACCACAATATGTATTCAATTAATCAATCTGTAAAATTAGCTTAATTTAATGTTATACAATTTTTTGTTTATTAATTTTTAATTGAAGTGTTACATAAGAAATCCAAGTTCTTTAAACTGAAATTACAATTCAAACCACAAGTAATAAGAAATCTTTGAGATAAGAAATATTATTTGCATTCTTTTAATAATTTTTGTGTTTACGATATGAGTGGTTCTATTATGTGAATATATAGATTAGCAGAATATTAATGAATATTTATATACTGTACCAAAACAGATTTGTTATAATATCTTAAAATATTTTCTATTAAGAGATTAATCTATAAAATAGTTTACGAAATTCAGTAATAATATAATATAAAATAATACATATTAAATTATAAGTAATACCGACATTGCCAACGGGCTACGGTAACATCTAACAGCTCTTTAATTGGTAAAAGAGAAAAATATTACCAAAAGTAGAAATAAGAAAAGACAAACAATGAAATGAACAAAAACATAATTTAATTTACTGTTATTCCCTACGGGGCTTCTACCTATCTAAAGCGACTGTCGAATTAATCCTCTTCTTCTGCTACAGCTAAAATGTTATTAGTTAATAAAAATTCACTTCCCGATCTTTTTACGCTAAAGTACATTATTTAATCTTGGTAATTTATTTAAATTTAAACGCTTAAATATAATATTTCTTCCAATATCGGAAAAGGAATTTGCGTCTTAATTCTTGCCTTATCTAGAAAATCTTTTATAACTAATGTCAATCAGGCTATTGATCCTCATTAATATGTGGTTGAATTTAATGATATAGATACATTTGAGGAAGTGAAGTTCTTTGTTGCAGAACATGCACAATGTTAATAATGATTGGTCTCTGATACCGGAGATCGTCTAGATATGACAGCCTCCGTGACGTATTGATTTACCGTTTGCCTGGCAACGCGGAGGTCTCGGATTGAATTCCCCAGTCACAGGTGTAGCGGAGTCATCATGGTGGTAAGGTTTTATCGAATCTTCATAACTAGTTACCACCCTAATATCAATCTGCCGCCATAACAGCATTACTGTGTTCCGGCAGTCATATTTGTGACAGCCAGAAGTGTTCTAGGCGAACATGCTTGACCATGTATGACCTCGTAGTCACTTAACATCGGTTTAAATCGAAGATAAGTGTTATCCACTAACCGATAAAAAAATTGGTAAAAATACTAGGGTAAAAAGACCAAAAACCTTTAGATTAAAATTCTAGAAACTAATTATTGTAGGCAGATGTACCGTCAGCTGAACGCCTTGCTCGTCGCTTCGTTGTATAAAAATAATATTTTTCCATGAATTTCCAATAAAAAAGTAAGAGGAGCACTTAAATTACGGATCGATTTACAACCGCCCGTGTTTTATATCAAACGGCCTTTTGCTATTCAAGTAGCGCAGTTACACATTCTCGTTCGAATGACTTTATGTACTTGTGTTTATTGACTCAGATAACGTTTATTGAACAATAATTTTAACGGACATAGGACTTTATATTTAACCTCTAGCTGTCGCGAAATCACGCGAATCAAAATCATAATCGATCATTTATTTCGATTTCCAAAACATCGACACTGAAATCTAATGTGTGCAGGGAGTGAGACCTGCACTAATAAGTTTATTTTTGTTACTGTCTATACCCATACTATATTGCTTACTTTAATAATGTGTGACGTGGAGACGAAAAACTATCAGAGATATGTGTTGTATTCTTATCGCAGCGGCGATTATATAAGTGAAATCATGTCTGATGAATAGAACAGACCAATGCCATGAGGTCAGGGGTGGCGAAAATGAGCAGTCGGAGGCCATTTGCAGGGTTCGTTTAACCCGTATATTCAGTTACTATGTGTTGTCGTACTTTGAGTCCAGACCGTATCGATCAGACAGTCAGGTTCATGTGCATCGCGTGTGCAGGTACGCATGTTTTTATTTTCAGCTAAAACGTTATTCAACTCTTAAGGTTGCTTAACGATACGAATTAATGCCTCCATATGAGTGGCTGTTGTTATATTTAATAGTAATGCATGACTTCTTGTAACGTTACATTACTGTGAATTTCTTCGTAAAAATACCTTGGATATAGCGGGAAAAAAATTGCAATCTTCCGTACCATTAAAAGTTAATATGTCGTTAAATCATAATTAGGCGAAATGTTATTTTGCTTAAAATACGCTGGGCGAGCACAATCTCATAGGTATGAATGTCGGCGATCGTGAGAAATGCTGTAATGACGGCAAATTGAAAATATATGTGGCAGCTAACCAGGCGGGTTTCGACAAACCCTGCCGCAATCCAAACTTCACTAATAATGTAACCTGATTGATCCAGAGACGTGATCAATTCAGGGTAACAAGGTAGGCAAATGGCCATTCACTGCATCAAATCGTATAAGCAGTTAAAATGGGCACCATTTTCAAACATTTATATAACAGAACCCGACCTCATTTAGTGTATTTATGTAAAAGGTGAAGAAAATAAACTAACAAAATTTAAGCTTCAGGCAAAAAACCTGGTGATTACCAGATGCATAAAATTATCTTGTTTTTTTTTTTTGTTATTTCTGTAATACTGAAAGGTTTGAATCTAAATTAATTATTTTTCTTTTTCGAATATTTCTAAATACAGTTAGCGAATATTGTATTTCGATGGCAAATTAGTAGTTTTCGTTAAATATAAATATTTATACATTTGAAATATGAATTTGTTTATTATTAATAAAACTGCTTTTTATGCTCGTAAGCAGTAATTATGCAGATGAACTTACTTTATATAAAATGCAAATTTGACTGAAGCTCACGTTGAAGTTGATATAAGTTAAAAAATAGATTCTACTTCGCTAATTGTACATAACCGTCTATTAAATACGTAACATTATTTATTTCCATTGAATATAATTTACATTGAACCCTACATTGCGTATAAATAATTGTCATTATTTCTTTATTCATTTATTAAGAATAATTGGATAAGTAAAACGTAATCATAACTTTAACATAAAACCCTATTTATAATCAGTTTCAATAATATATTGTTTATGCTTTACCGAGACGGTCAGACATTGAAAATATTCACCATAACAATAATTAGTAACACGTAAAATATTCATTTACGTAATGTGCTTTCAGCGCTATTTGAACATAAAATAAATTCTATTTTCCATTTTGAACTTATATTTTTTAAATCATTAATCGGGAATAGTCAACCTATAAAAATATTAAGGTATAATAAGCGAATAAAACAAGTCACTTTCTGTCGTTCGTTACTTTTCAGTGTTTACTTATCGATAATAATAATATACTTTGAGTAACTTTCTTATTTCTTATTTGCTAATAAACGAGTATACATTTTTATATTTTTAAGTATAATATTTTTAAAATAAATTAATGGCCTATAATTAATATTTCTATTGTTTGTAATTGTTCTTTAATTAATAGAACCCTTTTTTTATAAGAAAAACGCAATTAGTTTTCTTAGCCATAAGTGATTTCAAGGTTTTTTATAATTTACCAAACATTGGTAGTACTATTAAGGATTTGTTGGTGCCTTTTTATATTTTGGAATCGTGTCTTTTTTGTTATAGTTTGGATTATGTCGTCTAGACAACAAAGATATGCAATAAACATATTGAGATAAAATCTCTTTATAGCTGTAATTTCATTACCTACAATGCATTTGGATTCGCAGTAATGTTGCCAGATGAAAAGGCTTTAATGTCTATCTGGTTTGATTCCAACAGAAAGCTACCAGTAGTGACGAGGATGGGACGAAAAGCATTAAATGATTATTCGTAAAGAAAAAATTTAACAATATTTTCTCTTATAATAATTGAACGATAAATACAGAATAGGAAAAAATAACAAACAGTTTTAACAGGTTCAAAATTAATGTATTATATTTTCGCACATATTCTTTTTAACTACTCAGGGTCCAACCTTTAAAATATATGAAAATAAAATTTTTATTACTTTAATATACAAAGATTACAATTTCACTATCCATATTATCATGTAATTCCTGAACTAGTATCGATACCTGGTATTCTGAGACCCAGTATGAATTTAAACTTTTCTTTTTTTGTTTTATTGTCATTATTGTGGATCCGTCTATTTCGGCAAGTGATATCAAAAGGTTACATTCATAACTTATATAATAAAATCGAATCAATTTTCGTTATACACTTGATCCCTGATTTGCACGGTACTCGAATTACACGTTTACCCTTTTACACGTTTCTTAAATCGCAAAAAACATTTTTTTTTATATAATTACATTATTAACTATCAGATTCAGACCATGAAAAATAATATTGTTATTTATAAACCGTGAAAAATGAGATAGTGTAATTCGAAGACCGTTGATTTCGAGGGACAGGTGTATTTGCATATACTACGCTTTGAGTACACGTTATGTAACAAGGATTTTAACATTAACGACCGGCACTGTGCCCGTTGTAATGGCATGGCCTGAGAATAAAATTACACATTAACAAAGCTTTTAGCTTTTATACTACGGTGAGTGTTAAGCGATGTACGAGTATGTGTTTTCACCCTTTTTTGTCAGGATAAATCAACCAAAAATTTTATACATTGGTGTTATATAATATAAATAAAATCTAAATAAAAGACGTAAACACTACCTAAAAGCGAAAAGTCTAGTAAAATACAACTTAGAAAGGAGAGTAGTATGGAAGAAAGAGAGAGAAGAAAAAACTAAACATTGAAACAGAGCTTTGTGAACTATGGACAAACAGTTGATAATCTATACGTATAATAAATCTCTTAAAACAATGTGACTATATAATGAATATTTTATTTAGTAATTCCTTCCATATATATAGTTATTATTTAGTAATACCTTCCATACAAGTGAATACGAATGCTGATACGAATGATTAGAACAAAATAATCACTTTAAATTATTTCTGTCAATCTATAATGTATTTGTATGACTCATGTAAAAGCTATTAGACCGATTTTGTAAAACTTAGTAGAAAAACAGCACCCGATTCATTTTTTACAGCGGGAAAATGTTTAATTCCTCCTTATATATAATATCTCCTTTTTTTAATGTCCACGCAATTGTTGTCGTGAGCACTAGGTAGTAGTAGGAATATCTTTCTTTAAAGTGAATAAAAGCTTTAGGTACTGGTTTCCTCAATCCAGAACTTGCTGTTCTAGGTTGACGATATGATAAACGATTACTCTTACAACATACCCCACTGGTTTCGTTATCTACAAAAACTTATAATCAATGTAACATCAAATTTGCAAATAGAAAGTAAATAGTTAAAATTAATATCCTTACACCAATTACTATATACCAACTATATAATATACCAGTATGCAACCGGCATTAGACTCCAATTATGTAAATGCAATCTTTATAGTTAACGCTCCAATGGAACCGTATGCGGTGGCGTTACTAAGTGGTGGTGTTACACATTTCGTTCCGTCCTTCGTGACATGATGAACGAGTTAACATATAACGTGTCAGTACATTTTGCATATTATTGTACCCACACGTGAATAATATCCGCTAATTTATAACAGCACACGAAATTTGTGATATGCGTACGCATGATTTAGTAATGAAATAAATTAATCCTGCGAGATAATGAAAAATTACATGTGGCAAAAATCCCGATTCGATTCACTCAACCAATGATGCCAGCTAAAATTAATAAAACATAATTAGCACAACGCCTTGGGACCGTAACCAAGATGAAGAATTAAAAAATAAAATAATCATGTGTGTAAATATTACACAGTGTACCATACATTTCTATCAGATGACAATTCAATTGCGAATTAGTTAGGAACGAATATAAATGTCTAATCACATTTTATTTTCCTTTTTTTTTTACAATAACCATGTAATTTATAAAAATTAAGACTAAATGAAATGAGACAATAGCTACTCAGAATAAAATTGTAGAGATTAACCTAAAATTTGTTCTATAAAATTCGATGAAATTTTTAGTTAAAAATATTAGTTGCATTGATTTTTAACACTTTGTTAAAATTTTTGACAATATTTGTATTTCAATTCTAATCGAAAATTAAATATATAATATCCTAGTCAAAATGTGTTGCAAATCTTGTTTGTGAAATTATTTAGCGACGACAGCCACGCTTGCACGAGCAATTTTAAAAGCAATTTTCTGTTAGAAAACAATTTAACAAACTTTATCCCTTCTGAATCAAATTATTAACGTAACTATTCCATAATATTGTAAAGAAAATTTAAAGTACTATTTTTATATTTATTTACTATTAGTAAGCCAAACATTTTTATATTTCGTCAAGTAGATTATGTCTAAAATCTCATCAGGTTTTTAATCTTTATATTTCGCCAAGTAGCTTAGGTTTAAAATCTCGTTATGTCTTTAATGTTATGATAAATCTAATATTTGGTTATGAAAATTGATGCAGTTACTTAAATGAATATATAAAACTATAAATATTGGTAGTTGATAACTTTTGCATTCTGCGATTTTAAATACGATAAAATATTTAAATATAATAATATTACAATTTTAGTCCCGTATCAAATAATAATTTATTAAACACTGATCGCAACGCACGCTTTGAATATATTTCAACTGCATTTTTTTTACCTTAATTATGCATGAAAATTAGGTCACCTAAAACATTTAAAATAAATACTAACATTTTCACATACATCATAGCTAACGTGTATTGTAAAAGGATGCGTCAATTGATAACCTGATTTTCTACGTTCCAATAAATGGAACATTTTCAATTTCAATAACTGATACTTTACTATTTCTCCCTGTCGTTCATCATCTATAAGCGTCAAACTTTATTATATATCAGATAATATAATACCGATTATATTATTACCGAGGGCGTCTCTGAAGACACAAAATACTGTTCTCAAAACGTTCAATACTGCGAAGGCCAAAGCATTAGCGCAACACGCCGCAAGGATAAAGAGATAAACAATTAGACCTTATAATGAAAATTTATTTACGTTTAAAACTTACTTTTTTATGTGAGATGTAAAATTTTCACCTAGGTAAGTTGCTATGAAAAGTATTTTTATGTACTAGTATTGACTGAAGCATTTACTCCAATAATTTTGTTATCTTCCTCTCAAAATTTCTCCTTCAAAGCGAAATGTTTTGCTCAGTGAATTGCTGATATAATAATTGTCTAGAGGCAAATTGAAATGTAACGCTGTAAACATTCCAAAGCTGTAAATGAATTTAAAGAGTTCAATTAATGATTAGTTTTGCTTAAAAAACAAAAGCGAAGTGATGGTAATATAATACGTAATATAGTAACACAACATATTACATAATTGAGTTAATATTTTTCGGAAGATATGAACGATAATAAAAAAAATGTGGGGAAAGCGGAAGCGTATCTTTACTGTGTTTTACATTTAACTAAACAAAGAAACTCTGTATTTAATTCCCTGAAAGGCAAAAGGGCCTTTCGATGAACTTTGTACGTTTCCTTTATTTGAAGTATTCGTTTGTTTTCGAAAGGAAAAGTAAACAACAGTATTTCTTTAGAATACACAATGAATATTGTTTTTACGAGTTTTGCTTTTAGAAGTGCGTCAATTAAAAGTATGCATTTTTGCACTATGAAAGAATGTTGAAATCTTTTAATAAGATTGAACAGAAAAATATTTTTAACAAAAGAAGCTACAGAGATATCTATTTAATTTTATTAAGTTTGTTTAGTCTCTTCCAATATCAAATACTTTCTTTCAGTAGGCGATGTTGAAATGTTCCAAAATGTCGGTAACTTTATTCACCTAATCCGACCACTTATTTTCGATAGCTAATAAACTCTCATTCTTAATGAAATATAAATTGATCTAAAATAAGTTTTTTGCCATTTTCTTGTTTATTTTATTTTTTAATAGTTTATTAAAATTTGTCCACGATGGTCGTAAAATACTTTTTTACTTTTAATCAGTTCTATTTCTTCAAGCCTTTCGTATAATCCTTCAAGTCATCATATAAAATTACAATATTAACCCGATTTTTAAAAACACTGCCTCTTTTTGCACTCTCCTATGGTATAAGTCTTTTTTTGCAATACGGCAGTAATGTTGCTGTGGTATTTGCAAAATTAGATGAGATTGCATACTCCCTCAATAGCTTTTGGAAAATGCTTTTTATAGTTAATGATAATATAAGATGAATTAAGTCTCTAAACATGAAATAAGAACACCGTTGTCATAAATTATCATTTTTTTTTTCACCAGTTTGATCTAGAATTTTTTTTTGAATTTAATTCATTATTTTACTAATACATAGTCTAGTTTTACTAATAAACATTTTATATATCTTTTTTTATTGTGAAATAAAACGTATCTAAATAACTAAAAATGAAAAGAATTAAGTTATAAATAAAAATTTCTTAATTTTTAATTATCACACTGTTAGTTTGATTTTATGAAATGGGGCAATTTACTAGCAATCATAGAATAAAAGTTAAACGCGTTCCGATCAAACTTGTTCCGATCTCAATACAATGCCAAGCCACACAGATTACGCATTCCAGTTGAATAAAGAAATGCAGCTTATAAAATGTGCACCAGCGATCTCGAAATCTATTTTTCTCATTTCTTTTAAAAAGCACTATCGTTATCTACCAAAGCATTAGCATTTAAATAGTTTCATTGCATATTTATTGTTATTTAATTATAAACAACATCAAAATGACTACATTTTTAATTTAATTTATTTTATATATTATGTAATATAATAAATAAATTAATAATCACGAAATTAAAAAGTAATACGAAATAATACTCTGTGCTCATCTGCTATAACAATATGTAATAAGAAAATTATTATTATTAATATTTCGATTATAACTTTGTATTATCCTAAATTATATTATTCACAAAAGAGATAAGCGAAATGTTGTCGTGATATGATCCGAACTCAAGTAACTTACACAAAACATAATGTGACTTATGTTACGTGTGCAAACGAACAGAATTCAAATATATAGTATATTTACTTACAAAAAATGTGTCGTAATAGAATCTTAGAGTGAACCGTGATTACTAAGTAAACGGAGTATTCATAAAAAAAAAACTTTTTTCATTTCATTTAACTTGTGAAAGTTCGCATTTTGCAACGCCCTCGAGGAAATGTTCCTAGTACGCAAACTCATCTCGAAGCCGTCTCACGCCTTCGTCGCTTTATAAATTAATCAACTTTTAAATAATTTATAATTCTAGTTCACCTGTCAGATCTATATAATTAATGCTTATTATTATATTATATAT